>UCOL01003203.1:0-20364 GCA_900474335.1 Ormyrus nitidulus | reverse complement strand
AAGTCCTGATTCGCTGATTGTGCGAATTTCTGGTGTATTTTGCAGCCACTACAAGTGAATAAAATTTGGTGCTCAAGATTTGTTTCAGTTTGTACGATTCAAAAACATAGATAAAAGATCTGACGAGCATCTTAAGAGATTCCTCGTCATCAAGTTCTTGGATAACTGAAGGTTCTATTTGTTCCGACATAGAAGAAATCAATTTATCTTTCATGTCACTTGGAAGTTCGTATTGGGACGATATATCAGAAATTAGGCGTTTCAGAAGTTTGACATTTTTGACCAAAATTTCATTAATTAATGCAGTTGGGTTATTATCCCCATTCTCATAAGTTCCAGTAAGATTGTTGTCCCTAAAAAATTAAAACATAGACTTTTAATTTTCACTGAAATATTTCGTTAAGAAGTATCATCACAATTATTAGACTATTCAATCAATTATTTTTATACCACTCTAACCTCAATATCACGACTTTGACATGATTTTTCGGCACTCGTGTTATAAAATAATGTTAGATACTAGTGTTTAGGTTGATTATTTACCTCGTGAGACTTTTCTCCCTCGCTTCGCTCGGGTGAAAAATGTCTCACGAGGTAAATGACCAACTTCCACACCAGTGTCGAAAAGTAGTATTTGCTTTAACGATGCTCTACAATCACAAAATAAGACAGTATTCCATTTGTACTGAGAAACAATTTTTTTTTTAACCGACTGCAGCTAGGTATCGCGAGTGCAACCGCATACCAGGTATAAAGGACCGAACCAGGTGCGTTGAAAAGGGACAGAGCGATGCCGGTCTCAGGTATAGATCGAGCATTGACTTTAAATATAACTAACCGATATTGCAGAACGTACCTTCAACAATGGTTTAAGAAGTACAATGGAAATTAGAAATTTTCGGGCCTGACTATATGATATTCAAATTTTTGCTTGGAAGCCGATGCACTGCGCATTTAAGGATATTCAGGCTATCAATTCTGTTTTTAATTTTTTTTTTACACGATTTATTGTGTTCAGTTAAGTACACAGATAAAATTTTCTATTCAAAATTACCATGAAAACGATGATAATCGCGGAGCAGGACTCCCTTCTCAAAAAAATTATTTGCAATCAGATTAAATTTTAACGTGACAGCACGGTAAAAATTATTACTCAATCCTAGTAATGTCAGAATCGTATTTATTTAATCAGAATCGAATTAAATGCAGTAAATTTCCAGATAAGTGATAATAAAATATAATAAATAAATTATATTTAATAATTTTCCATTTATCAATACATTATATGTTTGCATTATTATTAAAAAATGTAAATAATTATAATTACATTTTTTGTTACACTGAAAATTGAATGAAAGTTAGGTAGAATAGGTCGACTATCGTTTTAACGTTGTTCATGGTAAACATTTATACACAGCAGCGATAAAAATCATACTAACATTTAAATATCATACGAATTTGTAATAAAATAAAAGCTTACCATGGTAACATGATAAAATTTCGATGAAAAAACTAATAAAATTTGATGCCACGTACAATTAAATATTCAAATACGACAACCTCGCTTCGAGATTATCGCCATTTTCACGGTAATTTTGAATAGAAAATTTTGTCTGTGTACGAGAAACTGTATTAAAAAAGCAGGCATTCAAGAATGCGCAGTTGACAGTCGATCTCGTAAAACTTGCCAAAAGCCATTAATTCGATAATTTTCTTACTGGCAAGTTTCACGCCTCTCGTCGAGGCATCGC
Organism: Ormyrus nitidulus; assembly: GCA_900474335.1. NCBI lineage: Eukaryota > Metazoa > Arthropoda > Insecta > Hymenoptera > Ormyridae > Ormyrus > Ormyrus nitidulus. Next base: position 18,613 of record UCOL01003203.1, on the reverse strand, counting down.
CTTTCCTCGAGCTAAATGCATATTGAGTATTTGCGCAAATAAAGCTGGTCGAACTTCCGGATAGGAAGGCGGCTTAAGAAAACAAAGAGATGCCCGGTAAATCAGGCGCTCTGCTTACATCCGTAACTAGCTGATAGTTTTAATGCCTGCTACGTCTGCTCGCTTTTCAAGGTTCGATATAATCAAAAAACTGGGTCAAGGCACTTACGGCAAAGTACAATTGGGGATCAACAAGGAGACGGGCCAGGAGGTGGCGATAAAGACGATCAAGAAATGCAAAATCGAGACCGAGGCGGACCTCGTTAGGGTACGAAGGGAGATTCAAATCATGTCCAGCGGACAGCACCCAAACATTATACACATATACGAAGGTCTTTCGTGTATATATATATATATATATATAGTGTTTTTTTTTTAAATAATGGTATTAGTTGGCGTTTTTCAAATTGCCGTATTATTCACAGTTGTTATTCGGAAATATTTTGACTAAATTTTCGAATAGAAAATTCATTATGTTTATACGTTTCTTGTAACTGCGAAAACGATCTTGTACAATGAAACGGTCAAATCCTTGAACAATGCAGCAGAGACACGTATTTTGAATTTTGCACTGCATAGTAATATTTTAAGAACTATGAATTCAGTGCAGCCAAGTCGGTGTGTGCACCTTGCTTAGTCAGGCAGTGAGTCATGTTTTCAGCAAGGGGCGCAGGAAACTCGCGCAAACCATTATTTCTATAAGACTGCATACCGGCCGGCAGAGAATAATTGCATGTAATTTGTGTCCCAATTATTTTTATTGTAAAAATTTGTTCTAAAAATTAGGCGCCGAACTTTCAACTATTTCGAACTATTCATTTTTCTAGTGGAATTTAATTTAAAAAAAAATCATTTATTCAGTCAGAAAATTAAAAAAAAATGTATTTTTCAGTTTTCGAAAACAAAGAAAAAATGGTACTGGTGATGGAATACGCCGCCGGGGGCGAACTATACGATTACCTGAGCGAACGAAAGGTCTTAGTGGAGCAGGAAGCTCGACGGATATTCCGGCAGATTTCAACGGCCATATTTTACTGTCACAAGCACAAGATCTGCCATCGCGATCTCAAACTCGAAAACATACTGCTGGATCAGAAAGGAAACGCGAAAATCGCCGACTTTGGACTGTCGAACGTCTTCGACGAGCGGAGGCTGCTGCACACGTCCTGCGGGAGTCCGCTGTACGCGAGCCCCGAAATAGTCAAGGGGAAGCCGTATCACGGGCCCGAAGTTGACTGCTGGAGTCTCGGCGTGCTCTTGTATACTCTCGTCTACGGTGCCATGCCCTTCGATGGGTCCAACTTTCAAAGTCTAGTCAAGCAAATCTCTCAGGCTGATTATTTGGAACCGCCAAAACCTTCGCGTAAGCCCACTCTCTGATTAATCATTTAATAAGACTACTTTTATGAAAAATTAATTGTACGCTTTGATATTTGCAGCTGCGTCTCCGCTTATAAAAGACATGCTGACGGTAAGTCCAACGCGACGGGCAGACATCGAGAAGATTTGCACACATTGGTGGGTGAACGAGGGGTACGACCAGAATTGTCTGGACATAGCGGAGGAGCTAGCCGCTCAAACGCCCGTTCGATTGGACTTGCTGCTGTCGCTAGTGCCCCAGTCGGCGAGTGCCGACAAACTCGTAGTCGGTAGCGAACAGCCGCCGGCGCCATCAGCTTCCGAGATCGCCAACAGCATGTCCTCGGAAACTCTAGTGCCTACGAGATGCCACTCTGTTGGCAGTCTCATGGAGCTCGATCAAAACAATTCCGATAGGAGGATTAGAGAGATGGTGGAAGAAGAACCACCTGCTACTGCTGCGCTTCCTTCGACGAGCGGCGGTGAAGCCAAGAGGAAACTCGAGACGACTCCGTCCATGGATGACACGAATGCTGCAGGTGTCAAGAGGAAAGAACGTACAAGAAGAAAAGAAGGAACTGATGACAGAGATCCTAGAGCCTACAGGTCTGCTTCCAAGTAAGTACTTTCAAAATAGTGATCGATTTATCCTGTAATAAGTTAAAAGTTATTTATTTCGTTCCTTTTTTAGACATCATTCTGCGCCAATACCTAATTCGATATTGGAGGAAGTAATGGAGGTAGATCCCGTTGCGGTTGCGTCAGTTCCTACAAATAAGACTGTTGATTTGACTAAAGTAGAAGGCTCCGCGCCTTATCTAGAAGTAGTAGAAGAACGAAAAGAAAAATCTCCTAGTAAAGAACGAAGTAAGACTCCAGTTATACCTGATCAACCGCAAATTTTAACCGAGGATGTTGTTGCTGTGACCAATACGAAGGATCAAATAATTAAAGGAGTTCAAAATGAATCAAAACTCTCACCTGCCAAATCAAACGAGCAAAAAGTTTCGAAACTTGAATCCGCATCAGTATCACCCGAAAAAACCGTTTCGCAAGTAAGCCCCCCAGATGAAAAAGAAGAAAGTACCAAATCCGATGTGCCAAAAGAGAAGAGTCCAGCGAAAACTAGCGAAACAGTTAACAAAGTTCCTGCACAAAAAGATAGTGGCAAAACAGCCGAGGTAGTTCAACCGCAACCTAAAGAGACAAAGAAATTAAAGAACAAAGCTCTATCGCTCGATTCTGAATTGCTAGCAGAAGAATCAGCACCCAAACCATCAACTGAACGTCGAAGATCAAAAATATTTGAAACTGCAGAAAAATTCAATCAGTTGTCATCGCCTGTCGAACCCGATAAGCCTAAGAAGATTTTTATTCCTGGCGTAAATGTCGGTGGAGCCAAGGCCGCATTTGAAAGAAAAGCTAGTCTCTCTTCAGTAACGGTACCTCAAACATTAAAAGCTCCTGTTTCTAAAGTTATTATCGATGTCCCAGCCGCTGATAAGAAACCTGAGAATGATAAAGTAGTAGAGTCAGAGAAGGAACAAGAAAAAAAGCGTGAAGAAGAGAAGAAACGAGCAGTGGATATTATTACTGGGGCTTTGGGTAAACCGCCTATGCAGAGAAGAATGAGCGGGTCTCCACCAATTTCACCCCAAAGTAATGATCCTAAAAAACTAGGTTTGAAAATACCTGTTGGTCCAAACGATGTAAGAAATGCGACTATTACGGTGTCAACACCCACTGAAACCAAATTCCCATTCGAATCCAAACCAGAGCTACAAGCCAAAGCAGTAAGTATCTAAAAAAATCGTGATCATAATCTAAAATAAATTGTAAAAGAATAATGTAGTTCCAAATATAATTTTTCACTTTTGTTTATTAAAAAATTTCATCTTGAAAAATAAAAAAACCATATTATATGAATACAACTATTAGACATGTTTTATGCTTTTAAACTTATGGGCAAAAAAACTACATTTCTTTTAAAGCCGAGTGAAATCTAATGAAAGTCCCAATTCTCGAACACAAGTAGTTATTTTAAATGATATTTTTTGAAGAAGTCATAATAAATCTAATAAATAAAAAATTTTCTAGATACCAGTAAGTCCAGATACATCAAGCCACAATACTTTCAATTCCATGACGGATGAACCAAAGAAATGTAGCAAGATGGAAATAACATTGAAGAGTGCTACTCTTCCTAGACCACGAAAAACAAGCAAAGCCGAAATAACACTATCAGGAGTTAGACCAGTAGACACGGCCTTCCGCTCTGAAGTCGAAGCAAAAATTGATGCTTTCCATCCCCAAAAACTGCGCACTCAGCGTTCAGAAGTTGCTTTCCCCGTGGCTGCCGCTGTACCTCAAACTCATCGCAGTTCTAGTCTCGAGCCGGAAACTCAGGCAGGCAACAGAAATTCCGTTAAGGAACGCATTATACCAATTCAGGTGGAACCAATACCTCAACAGGCGACGGTACATTCAACAACACCACCGCCGAAACCTCCTGTACCTCAACGATCAATGTCGCAGCGATCGAATTCTTTGTCACGGCAATCAACAGCTGACTCGGATACTGATAGCGCCTTAGGATCAGCGGCAGGTCCCGAGCCGATTAGAAAGAGTCCGAGAGAGTACATTATCCCAATTGCTGTAGAGGGTGGAGGTTACGTCACACCAAGATCAGGTAGTTTGGAGCCAGAAAGTCAGAACAGTACACCCACTAGTACTAATCCACCGAGGTCAAGATTTGGTAGGCCCCGAAAAATGGGATCGCTTTTATCGGATGCTAGTGAAGATGAATCGCCGTTTAATTCTTTACACAGGTAGTCACAAACATATCATTTACAATCAATCTAAGATTTTAAGTTTTAATCAAATAAAGCCTTCAAATTTTGATTACGAAAATAATATATTTTAGTGACCATGTTTTTATAAAACGTGAATTTATTTATTAAACATTTAACTATTGCAGAGATAATGATGACTTGCTGCAAAGGCATATGCATCGGTTAAGAAGCTCACGGCCGTCGCGACAGGCGCCAGAGCATGCAGACAGTTTATCGTCTGGCGAAGATGACGATGACGACGGCTTTGAACTACTTACAGCTGAAAATTTGTTCTCCACGCTACTGTCGCGAGTTAGAAGTCTAACGCAAAGACTTAACGTGGATGATAATAGGAGTAGTGGTTTTCCAAGCAGCAGATTACTCGGTAGACTGGGATCGAACTCGCCTCAAGGATTTTGGGGACTACACGAACCGTTATCCAGGTAACTTGCAATAATTTCTTTTTAATACTTTTGAATATGATAAAAATAAAATTCTAAAACGTTATGTACTCATTGTTAAAATATTTTCCTTTGCGAATAAAAAAATTCAAATAATTTAACCTGCATTTGGTATAACTTTTTTAATTTGTAATAATACATTTTTTTTAAACTCTAAATTTGAAAATTGCTAAAAAAAATAATAATGAATTTAATAATATTCTGTTAATATCCAAATTAAAATTTGCCTATATTATGTAATTATTTATCTAATATTAATTGTAACTACTTTTTAAAACGTAAGATGATTTTCTATGGTTAAATTAAAATAAAATGTATGTCGTTTTTACAAACTGTATTCTATAAGGATTGTGCGACAGTATGTAACATAACTGATTATATAATAATCAATTCAAACATGAGTTAATGGTACCGCTATTATTAAAAACTAACATTTGTGCTTATTTGTGTGCAAGCCACGAGAGCTACTTTGAAACTCAAACAGTGACAACGTGAGTTTTCTAACAAGAATTTTATTAACATTAATGCCTTTTGTCAAAATAATGTTCACATTTAGTGCAGTTTTATTTCCACCTTTACTTACATTTTTTGATAAAATATATTGTTTTCCTTGTAGACCCTTTATTGTGTATTTTCCGCATAAAAGTAGTATGTGTACCGGCCAATGTCGCTATTTAAAAAGAGCACGCTCGAGCTGCTGCAAAAATAAATGAGCTCGAAATATCTAGTGTCACCCAACACAGTTTCATACATTCTAAATGGACTCACACGCCTTTGCTTGATCGCACTTTAACCATACGTTTGATTCGGACGTTTCGACCTCCTTCTTTATTGTAACGTCTGGGCTTAGACGCGACACTTTCCAAGTGATAGCATTCATTGAAAGATTTATTTTTAAATTCTTACTTCAGTTGTATACGCATTTAAGTACTTCTCATTGAATTCAAAATGAGTTTTTTTCATTAACATATAAGAAGTAAACATTTCAATTGGAAAGAAGCTTACTATTTCATTAATTAAATTAATAAAAATATGCATATTTAAATAATTAAATAAAAAAATTCATGTGAAGCAAATTTATCTAGTGTTTTTTGTTTCTAATCAGACGGATCTCCGACTCCCAGTTCCGACGTTCGATCAGTCGTGACAATAGTGATCGTTTCGGCCGCAGTGAATCGAGTGGACCTAATAGCCCTGGCTCACAGCAAAATAGTCCAGGAGCACGCACACCCTCTCGTGATAGTCTGTTCGATATGGGAAATAATACTTTACCAAGAGGTGAGCATCAGTACAATAAATAGCTCTACGAATTACAACAGATTGCTGTAAATCAAGTATCACTTTCAATTCCTACCTGTAAAATTGAAATAAACAATTTTTTATAAATCAATTATTTAAAAAATGTAAAAAAAAGATTATCTTTAGGTAAGGTTTTCTTAATAGAAATGTAGCACAGTATTTAAAGCAATCTGTTATTTGACATTCTGAATATTATAAAAATTAATAGCACGCCTCTTTGTAGAAGTCTAGAATATCTTATACTTTTCTTCTTTCTACCATTCTTAAAGATGAAGTAAACATTTTAAAATTTGCACAAAAATAACAATGATAGTGAAAGATATAGACTCCTGCCAAGTAGCAGTGCACGGTTTACAAGTTAAAAACCAAAGATACAGATATACCATATATAACAGAATATGAAGTTCTGTCTGCAATTTTCTAGAACCTAGCTGTTGTCGAGTCGTTGATAGACAGAGCACATATATTTTTAAAATCTTTTTGTTGACTTAATTTTTTACTTGAATTACCTGTCATATATTTTTTTTCTTTCCAAAAAAAATAATTTCCTTTCTTTGACTTGGTTGCCTGACGATGTTTTTGCCATTCTTTTTTTGGTACTAACACACGTAAATGTAGATTGTTCGGTTCATGTTCGGCACAGGTGGGTAGAAGGCGATATATTTTTTCGTTTACATATTGGCCACAGATTAAGTACTTATCGCGTCTTTAGTTTGATGATTTTTTTAGTGCCTGGCGCTGATTTACAAATCGCTTATATAATAATTACATAAATGTTTTAATAAACTTTTCCTGTTTTCATTTATTTATTTTTTTTTTAAGTATAAATTTTAATGCAAAAGCTTTTAATAAATTGCTTTTATAAAACAAACTTCAATCTCTATAGACGCATTAAATTGATGTTAGCTATTTTTTTTAAATTTTTTAACGGTGTAAATAAAATTATAAAGTAGTTAGATGAGCATGAGTGCAAGTTGACTTTTTGTCCAACGTCTTTAATCAGAAAATACGAATGAGAATTATGCAAACCTTAATATCTGCAATTTTTTAAGCACTAATTGCGATTCAAACAAATTCATGTCAACTAATGGTAGTTCAATATAATTAATGCAGCTGTTAAATGTGGTAAAAAAAATTTATAACAGAATTAAACAAAATTGTTGAAAATCTATAAATGTAAAACTATAATGTAGCAATTTAAACTTTCTGTAAAATAAACGTGAAAGATTAGTTTTTACGTGTAGATTCATTTTTCGCGCCAGCTTCACTTAATCAAGTGTTTTCTGATAGAATAGAATTTAAAACATTGCTATGACCATTATAAAATTTATTTTTAGAAAGTCAAGCACGTATCTGCGGCCAGCCCAGCCGAATGACACATTTTTTTCCTTAATTATTATTACTACAGAAAAAGCGAGCTTACCTTTGCCCAACATAGAACCTTCAGTAATATGCAGTAGATTTGCAATTGTTGCTGCTGAATTTTTTCTCTTTTTTCATTGTCGAATTTTTTCCTTAACACTACCATACGTTCGATTTTATCGTTACCTTTTTCCTCGTGGTTTTAAACGATTATAAAAATATTTTCGAGCATGAATGCACACATACGTGAAATTAAGCACAATATTTATACAAATATACTTGCACATAACGATAAAAAAAACACAGTCAAGTGTGCTAGATTACAAATTTTTGAAAAAATAATTGAGAAGTGAAATATTTCTAATAACGTACATACATAAATCTGTTACATAAGAAACAATATTTTTAATATAAGAAAAATAAAAATTAACGTTTTAAAATTAATTACACTGCAAAGACTAATGTTAAACCTTTAGAATCAAATATTTTTTATTTCTTGATTAAAAAAAATTTTACTTCTCATGTAAATAACCAAACGTCTAACATACTTTACAGACATATTATTCGTTTTGTCATTCAAAACACACGTAACAAATATACTTTTAAAATTATTCCAAGTCTATCGTCGACTCTTCAATCAGTGATTAAAAATTAACAGCATACGCTGTAATCAACTGAACATTTTTTAGGCTATACTCTCGCTTATATTCCACAAAGTACATGACTGTTGAACTCTTTCAATAAACTGAAATGAAGAAAATGAAATGAAGAAGCTAGTCTAAGAAAAATTTAAAAACTAAAGCAAGAGTATCTTCTAAAAAATATCAGTAATGCTTTCTGTGGTATACGTTTTTTATTGACGGTCTTTTATGACGGTTGTTGCAGCGACCGTGCGAGTGACTCTACGTAGGCGGGCTGACGGTAATCCCCAATAGAGAAACCAAGTTAGGTACTACTTACTCTACCTAATCTCTAAACGAGACCGAACTCAACAACACGATACAGTGGTCGCGTTTCTTCTTCTACTTCTTGTTCTTCTTGTTCTTCTTCTTCACAATGAATCAGAGCAACAATAAACAAAAGATAATTAAAATAAAAATGAAAAAAGCTCTCATCACATATTGTTACAAATATACACTTGTACCTCGGTACCTGTTTAAAAAAGTAATTCAACTCGTGCTACTTGTTCACTCGACCACTCATAAAGTGAGAAGCAACATGACAAGTTACTCAACACAAATGACAAAAATGAAAAAAAAAAAACAAGCAAAATGCTGTTCTTCTTACATATAGTTGTACTGGCGTACCATTAAATGGTCGTTCGTGATAATACTATACATAAAAATAAAACAGAGCTGAAAAAGTAAACATATTATGATGGGAATACTCTCTAAGCTCACACATTCTCTACTTATTGTAAAACTTAATTCAGCGATTTTGCTCGCGTACTTCTTTTTTATATACATAATACAAAATAAGTTGGCTCTATTTATGTATGATGTACTCTAGTTTGAATAAGCTTCGCGTGCACAACGAGTAAAAAAGATCGTTAAGTAACGATAAAGTGATTTTGAAGTTAAACTCCATGTCATTATTAGAATAAATCATACCGAGTCTGTTCGATGAGAGAAAAATAAAAAGAAAACGAAAAAAATAAGCCAATTATTCTTAAGCTGATTGTTGCGTTACCACAGAAGCAATTTTATATATAACACGATAAATTTTGTATATGACAATGTTGAGAGGAGAATGAAGAAATGTTTGATAATCTTATAATGCCAGCAAGAACTAACCCTTGTATGACGATGGCTGCGATTTGTTGTGTTTTCAAGAGTTTATAAATAACAGCGTTTTATTATTTCATAATGTTTTGGCATGTTGCAATTTTTATAATTGCTGCTGCGTACTGTATTTTAATATACACTGTGCGAAGTGCAAATAAAAAAAGTGGGAGCAAGTCTTACTCATTAACAAAAAGCCAAGTATATTCAAAGTATTGGTGAGAGACAATCTCTAAAAAAAATTATGTTTACATTTTTGTTTCTTTAAAAGAAGAATTTTCCTTTATATAAAAATCCCACGGGATATTATTGAATGCGTCGGGCTAATTTTTTACTTTCTTCTATCGAAGAGAACAAAAAAAATGAACAATTAATACGAAGCATCACGAATTAACGTAGTACTATAAAAATTTTCTTTATTTAAATGATGAAATATAAAAATGGCTTTTGTGAAATGAGTTCTTCTTTTTCCTAAACTATAGTTTTCTTTCTTTTCATGTATTTATGCCCTTTCCGTAACAATGTGGCAAGCTGCAAGTGATGGAATGTAAAACCTTCTTTTAAAGAAAAGTTTTTTATAATTTTCTTGTAATATTAAAAAGTGAAATTTTAGCGATTTTGCATTTTATTTAATTTAATTATAAGTAGTAGATGCGATAATTATAGTTAACAATTTATTTATTGTTGATCAATCGTTAATCTATAATTTCATCAAATGTTATTTAATATTTATATACTTACTTAAAAAATAAATTTATCTTGAAATTGATTAATTTATAATAACTTATTTTCATGTCGTATATTACTTTTGCTAAGCATATTTTGTGATTTGTATAAATTTACAATTAATTGTATCTTTGCTTGTTATTTCCATTAATCCGAGAAATATTAATTTTTATAAAAATTTATAAATCTTTTTAATAATTAAAATGAAAATTTCATCAAAAATATTTGTTTTTCAAGAGAATCTTGTATTTTAAATTTCATTTGTTCGATATTTGAAAGATTCCATCAATCTATTTGTTTTTTGTTATGTGTTAACCAAGTATGGTAGAATTATATCCTAATTTCTTATTAACTCAAATATTAACTCTGTCAAATAGTGCATTAGACCCAATAACCCATCACAATCTCACATTATTTCGGAAAGGTAGAATGACTACTATTTTGTTACGGCTGACCGGCTTCGTCATTTTCAAATCAATTGCATACGCAAGTAGTTAAAATAGCTTTTTGTTTTTCCTTTTTTTTCTTTGCTAATTCTTTTAATTGTTTTGTTATGATAGACAGTGATCTTCCACATAATCTAAGTCATAGCAATCGAAGAAAGTACAGCTTATATAATACATAATTTTGTACGTATTCTGCAATAAGTCAACGATTTACAAAGAAAGTACGAAATACAGAGAGAAAGATTAGCTGTCGTGTAATTTCTTAATAAAAGTCTTTATTTATTATTACTTTTCGACGGATTTTATAAAAACATTTATTGTATGTAAAAATAAAGGATTGTAAATATTGAAAGATTTGGTTTTGTCACTTTTATAAACCATTAACAAATCTACGAAGTAATAAATAAAAATCATCAATACAAAATCTTTTTCACTTAATTTTTGCATTTCTAGAATTAAAAGAAAATTGTAATGCTTTTTAAAAAAAATCTTTTATTCTTAAATGATGCTTAATTTTACATGCTCCTGCGATTTTTAATTTATTAAAATACTTCATTTCTGACTAGATACATAAATGTATCGTGATTTTTGAAGAGGACACATTAAAAAAATTAAATACTTATGTAAGTAAATAATTATTATCAAGGTAGAAAAATAGATTGAATGTTTTAATCTCTGTTACGGTAACCATGTCCATGATGTATAAAACACTTTTTATGTCAAAATTATTTCTTGTACTAATGCATTTTAAATCACGATTTGTCTATTCAAACATTTCAAAATAAAATTTATTAAAAAATAAAAAACGTCTAAAAATATTCATTTGTGTGCTTTCCTTTTTAATGAAGAAGGTATGTAATTTTAATACATATTATCTGTAAAAATCGTAGGAAATCATTTCATTCCGTTTGAACTAAGACTCGTTATTCACGCATATTTAATTTCATTTTCTGTAAATTGTAAAAAGCATTGCAATAATCCATCATAAAATTTGTTGAATCCAGTCGAAAATAATCGAAAAATAATGTCCAAAGTAATAAAGTATTTTGTGGCCCGATTTAGCGGGACATCTGCAGAGAATTTTTCCGCTGTTTTCAGCTAAGAGTCAGCGCAGTTCAGGAGCGGATCATCAGTCTCAAGCGTCAACAAGCAGCTCAGCATCGCAGGGCAAGCCTCCGCCGTCCGCGAGTACATTAGCTGAGGCGGAGCTTCGCAAGGAGGCTCAGGAAAGTCTGGAGCAGAACTTCACCCCGTGTCTAGCTCGCCGACTCAGCCGGCAATTCATCGAGAAGACGCGACAGTCGCTGCCCAGGTCGCCGTCGCTGCCCCGAGATAGGAGCTTCCGATCCTCACCTACGAGGGACTCGACAACCCCCAGCCTCGACATTCCCCACTCCCACAGCAACAGCCTCGAGCGCTACCGCAGCCGATCGCACGATCGCGCCAGCAGCGCTGGCAGCATGAGGCGAGCCAACAGCCTCCTCGAGCCTGGCTTCTCCAGCAGCTACGACAGACGTTCACCACGCCGGAGCATCAGCCTATTCGACGACGAGGACAGATACTTGCCGCCTCTGCCCAGACAATATCGCTACCGAGACACGGGCAAGCTCAGCACGACGCCCATTGCCGTCGAAAAGATAGAGGAGCAGCCAGAGGAGATTCAAGCATCGGCGCTTCAGTTGCCCAGGATCAAGACGGACGATTTCGACAGCAATAGCATTACCGAGAACATCTCGCTCTCCGAGTGCCCATCGCTTTCCATGTCCAACTGTTTGGAGACAGCCTCCAGTAGGTCAGCCATCTCCGGGGAGACCTCGCCTACAGAGTCCACTTCGAACATTCTGGACTACAGCTCGTCGTACAAAAACAGTAGCATAAATAGCGCATCGTCGACGAAGGATTTGCAAAACAGGTTACTCGCTGCGGAGAACCTCATTAAGGAGTCTAAGCTGAAGAATCTTGGTCTGTCGAAATATAACCCGAATCTCAGTTCCAACTACAAGGACTTTGATAAATGTGACAAGGAATCGCTGGGCGCATTGTCGGAGACAGCCAGTGCAGCGATAGCCAAGAGGCGCAGTTGCATTCCGAGCCTAAGGCTCCGGTCAGGCTCACTCACTAGAGACAGTTCTTTAAGCAGAGAGAGGAGCAAACCATTCATGGGATCTGAAGACACAATAAGCGTTCACGCGCTCACTCCGGAGCGATCGCTTTTGAGCAAATTTTTCAGGAGTAGCAGTAACAAGGATGCCGACGCGAAAGACAAGGCGGAGACGACGCAGAAACCCAAACAACGAAGAATTTCAAGATTTTTAAGACCAGACTTCTTTGACACGCCTCGCGAGGAAAGTCAATACGTAAAAGAAAAAGAGGCCCAGAAGGCGGCAGAAAACGAAAGGCGAAAATCGCGCTTCATGAAAAGAAAGAGCGAGAGCAAGAGTCAATTGGCAACGAAATCTGATGAAAAAGTCGAAGATGAAAAGTTAGATAAAGAATTGAAAAACGAAGTCAATTCTCTAACGAAAGGCAGGTCAGGAACTCCAAACAGAGAGCAAAAAGCCCAACAAAATCACGTGGATGAAGAGTCGAAGGCTCTGAATGAGAAACCCAGTATCAGAAACAGCTTCCTTCAGTCGTTAGAAAAGAAGCTTGAAAAATTTCGATCAGTTGAGGATTCATCAAAAAGCAACAGCAACAAAACGACAGATGCAGAGGATAATAAAATTCAGTCGTCAAGAGGTAATTCGATTCCACCAGTAGGAAGTTCAGAAGCTTTGGTAGAAGTCGATACGCCGGAGAAACAAGCAATCAGCGTGGAAGATTTATCGACAACGAGCAGTAGCGTATCTACCCAAGCTCCAACAAAAAGCAAAGTTAACTCGGTACTGGGTTTGTTCAAAAACAGTGAATCAAAAGTTGAGCAAAACGGTGCACCGCGCAGTCAGGGTCAAACAATTTTGAGCAGACTTAGAAAAACTACATACAAAGGTTCCAGATCAGACAGTGTCCTTACAGGAGATGCCTCTACGAGCAAAATTCCTACCAAGTTTTCCAAAAGCGACGTAAAATCTAATAAGAAAGCATCAGAAACAAAAATATCTCCCGAAAAGACTGCTTTCGGTTTTAAAAGATCTCCGTCAAAGGATAAAGAGAAAGAAATGACACCTCCAAAAAGAATTAGTCCTGAATCAAAACGGCCTTCTTTGGAAAAGTTCTCAAAATCATTGAAAAAGAGTCCGGAGAAGCTACTGGCTAAGGCGAAAACAGATAAGACTGAAAAACCAGAAGAGTTGAAGGAAGATAGTTCGTTAAGTAAAATTTCGGAAAAAAAGAAATCTCCAGAAAAATCTATAACAAAGAGAAATAGCTCATCTGACAAGATACTAGCAAAGGCTAAATCACCCGAGCGAATTGTAGATAATAAGCAAGTAGAAGATATGAACGGAGAATCTGAAGAAAAAAGTGTATCCAAGCTTAAGAAAAAAATCATGCCTTCATCAACATCATTAGAAAATACTGTAAAATCAGATAAAACAGAAAACGGGAAGAAAGTAAAGAAAGTAATTAAGGTAAAGGATTCTTCTGAAAAAGAAAAAGATAAAGATATGGGAGAGAGCACAAAAAAGAAGAAGATAGTGCGAGTAGTGAAGAAAGTTGTTAAAAAGTCATCCGATAGCTCAGACAGTAAATCTGAAGAAAAAGACAAACCCGTAAAGACAGTTAAAAAAGTAATTTCAAAAAAAGAAAAAAGTCCCGATTCTTGTACATCAAGTAGTGCTATTGAGCGAAAAAACCAGGAGCAAGTACCTGAATTAAAAGCAGTAGCAGATATGACCGAAAGCCGGACAGAAAGCAATGTTAATCAAAATGTAAATATTAGTTCTAAAAAGGAATCTTTTCCTGAAAACACCGAGTCTCAATCAATAAAAGTAACTAATAGTGTTATTGTACAGAAAGCGAACTTGGAAATTAAACCAAACAGAGAAAAACTAAAGTTGGATTTTTCAAAAATTCCTCAACATAATTTTAGAAATATTACACCACCGAGAAGAGAATCTCCTAAAAGGGAAACTCCCAAAAGTGAAGCGGGTGAGATCCCCAAATTAGTTCAGAGAAGTCAGTCTGCTGATGCCTCAGGAAAATTAACGGAAGTATTGCCTAAACTGGCACATCGAGCAAGTTTTGCTGGAAGTAAAATTGTTACGGATAGGCGGCCTAAAGATATTCCTTTAATAAATATAGAATCTCAGAATAGTAGTATTTCGAATCCACAAAAAGACAGGCATGCTGATAACGTTGCAAGAATTTCAAACGAAAATAAAGTTCTATCTAATTCTTTGAATAGTACATTAGAAATAGAAAACAATAATACCGAAGAAACAAAGGAGACCAACGTTTCTAAATCCTCATCCAAAGATCCAGTCAGTACTGAAGAGTTAATATCACCAACGGAAGATACCGAGAGCTTTGATTCTTGGTCAATTTGTTCAGCAGATATAAATCACACTCGAGGAGATTTACATTCACCGACTTCACCTTCATATTTAATGTACATGCGCGGTGATAACGCAACCGCAGAGTCAGTCATAGATAGAATTAGAAGGAAAAGCTTTTATTGTAGATTTAACGATAGAAAGCGTAAAAGTTCATTAAATGCCCCGCCACCAGGTATGAACATGTCATCCAGCATGACGCTACCGAGGAAATTTAGTTTTCATAGTTCAAGAGATAGCTGTAAAGATCAGAAAAGCAAAACCAATAATTATACCTTACCAAGCCGAAAAAATTCAGAAAAGTGTTACAGTATGTATAATGATAATGCATCTTCCTTCAGGAAATCTCCTGTTGAACGAGACAGGTATTCGGACGGTGGCAGTACCTCTTCATACACGAGTGAATTAAAATCACCGGCTGAATCATATGGACACATTTCTTCGTCGTATGACCCTTTGAGAAAGTATTTATCACCTACTTTTGATTCAAGTGCTGCACGTAGAAAATGTCACAGTACTGATTTTAGCACTGATAATGATTTGGGTTCTTACAGAAATTCGTCGCTCACGGATAGTATACTGGAACCCAGTGTAACTAGAAACATTAGTTCACTGCCAAAGAGATACGGATCAACCTTATCTGGATTTGAGCCAAAAACAGTCGAATATTTCGAGGAATTGTTAGCACCGAATCGTACCGATTATTTGGGAGGTCGAAGGGCATCTCCACTTCCGCACGAAAATTACGATAAATATGAAAATGGATTTCACAATGGAAGTCTGGATTTACCACAATTTAGTGCAGAGAAGTGGAGAAATCATGCCGATAAAGCTGCGACATCGAATCTCACTGAAAGTGCACAAACTGAAGGTCGTACAAGGTAAAAACTGAACATTCAATATCTAACTCATGACATTTTATTTTGAAGTAAACTTTTATTTTGTGATTGTTTCAGAAAAATAAGTCAGTGCATTAGTGAACCAGATGACTTATCATTTAATTCTTTAGATCAAAGAGCAAATACTTCCACTGCCGAGTGATATGCGTTTGAAGATCCTTTAAAATACTTCAAATCCAAGGAATTCCAATGAAAGTGTACAACGGTTATGTAAATTATCAAATCGCAGTTTTGAACTACTAGTCATGCAAAACTTAATATTAATAATTTAGTCAACGACAGTCAACAATAGTAAGTGCTGTGTATTTTCAAGCAAAACAATTGTACTTTAAACTCAAGTCAATAGGTGCCAAAAAACGATACAAATTAAGAAATGTAATGACATTAAAAGATGTAAGAGATCTTAAGTATATTATATATAGATTTTTATAATCAAAATATTAACGACTTAAAATAAAACAACGAATTGCAGGTTGTTTGATAAAATTTATGATAAGTAACAATGTAAGTGAGAACAATGATGAGAATTTGTAAAAAGAAAATGGAAAATACTGTATGAATGCCAGCTATTGCCAAATACTTGAGTGTTCTTAGAATTCCCTTATGTTTTGTTGTAAGGGTTAATTTGCATCAATGGTATACATTACCTCAGATTTAATTCATTTATTGAAAGTTAGTTATTTTTAAATATTAAAAATATTTGAGTGTTTAATTTTTATATTAAATCAAAGGCCTATGCAATACTATTTTATTCCTACTTAGGTGTTACAAGTGTGTTCTTGGCATAGAAAGTTTTTTAATAGATATATATACATATATATGAAAGCCTAGTACTTTATTAATAATGCAGCAATACAAAATTTAATATACAATTATGACGGCTCCATAAATTATAGAAATATAATGTATTTGTTGGTAGCCTTTCTACAATTCATTCGAAGATTTTTTTTGAACTATGTTAAGAACTTCTTAATAAAAGTTCAATTTGTATCTTCTTTAAATTTACGACAAAATAAAATAATTTTTAGTTCCTTGTAAGGATATCGCCTTATAGTCATATAAATGCTTATGTAAACAAAATGATTAGAATTAAAGACTCGTTTATCGTTTTAATTCTCGTTAATCTTTAAGTGGTCTTCCGCATGTTACATACTATGTGTTTTCTATTGATATACACATTTTAAAATAAATATCTGAACAAAAACATTTGTTTTTTATTGACCTAATTTAAAAATCCAAATAAAAAAAATTATTTCACTTAGGATAATTCTTTGAAAATAAACGTATTATAAGAGTAAACAAAAATTATTTTTAAATGTTTGATGAGAAAAATAAATTAAAAATCCTTTTTACTTTTATGATTTGTGTATGTTTATTCATTTTGATAAAAGATTTTAACTTTAAGTAATAATTAAACAAATTGTATTTTCAACCTTATTTATTAATAATTAAATTCGATATCTTTTTAATTCATAACAATTTAAACGATTTGAAAGAATCTTATTTTTAACTATTTAAAGTTAAAATATAAATTCTTTAATTAATTAGTAACGACGATAATTTGGAGTACTTGATGAATTGCAGTAAGATGAATTTGAGCATGTTGATGAACCACTGTAATATCCTATTGATCGAGGTACTTTAGTTGCTGCTGGTATTCTAAATATCCCATCACATTTTCTTTGATTATCTTGTTTTGGGGCATAACATGCTTGCACAAAACTTTCATTACATTTTGAATTTTTTATTTGATTTGGTGGTGTACGATATTTGCATGATGCTGGTGGTGTAATTTGATTTGCACGATATTGATTTGTACGATACGTATTCCTGAGTTTAAATAAATATATTTATTATTACAAAATTTAAAAAAGCATTTCTAGATTATATATTAAATAAATAATCAATGTTTTATAGTACTCCTCATATTGCAATGACTATCACAGCAATATTGTTGCAATATTATATTGTCTCAACAATATTGTTGTGAATCATTGCTATGGAAATTGTTTTATGATTAAAAGCCTCATAAGTAAAATACTTTTTAATTTGATCTTAATACTTACGGAGTAATAGAATTATTTGCTGTTGTTAATACTTTATTTTCCTTGTGCAAAGCAGCTAAAGAAAATTGAAAAAAACTCCATGAAAAATACAATAAAAAGTCATTTTTACTGTATTTTTCATGGAATTTTTTTAGATTTTCTGTACTGACAAAATATGCTTCCTTCAAAGATTGATATTTATTTTCCTATAAAATATATTTTTTAATAAAATTAAACATAAAGTAGACTGTATTAAAAAATAATAAAATAATATTTGAAAAAAAATTAATTGAATTACATACATTAGTGGCTGCTTTTTGCAAACAAAGAAACATTTGATGCTCTTGAAATTGTTGAGCTTGACTAACTTTTTCGAGTAAATCTGATGGTTTAATAAAATAATGTGATATTTGAGGACTCATAGATTCTTCTGCAGGAAGTGACCCTACTTGTTCAGTACCACATTGAAAACATTTCTGTTCAGCTTAAAACATATTTTCCAAAGTGAAGTTAATTTTTTGTAAATTCTTAATATATTTATAAAAAAATGAATACCTTTTACAATACAGTTACTGCAATAAAAATGTCCACATTGAGTTAAATGGAACATCGACATTTTCGATGCAACTTTTAACCAACAACAATTACAACGCATCCAATCCATTTCTTCAGGTATAATTCGGCTAAAAGTTTTCATCTTTTTTTTGACACATTTTCACAAACAAATAGTCTTATTGCATTACGAAACTCTCTATTAATTAACAATATTATTATTATAATAACTTACTTAAAATTATATCAAATTTAAAATCACTCTGCAAAACTACGCATTGTCAGTTGAACTTGAAAGCTACTCATTTGATTTGATTATG
>UCOL01003202.1:0-20376 GCA_900474335.1 Ormyrus nitidulus | reverse complement strand
CGAGGTTTTAGTCTAATGGGCGGTTTAGCTTCAAGGCCTGCTGCAGAAAGAGATGGTATACCCGCAAGTTTCTCAAGACTGGCTGTATCACCATTCACCACGACGCAATGTTTAGGGGCAAGACTAACCTTAAAAATATTCAAGTCCAAAGCGCTTGGATCTACATTGCAAAGAAGAGCTTGCTTCGTATCAGCGGAAGATTTAAGGAGGTTCGATAGATCTTTTGCGGGGCAGGCGGTGCGGGGGGTAATCCTATGCTTATACACAGGAGCCTCATCGTATTGCCAACCTTAGATAAACTAATTTGAGTAAAATAATTGGGCTATTTCCGCACTAATTTTTACAATAAATAGTATTTCGTATCTTTTTTTATCATTATAAATAAGACAAATAACTTTTTATTTAAATAAATGTGCGTATTTATTAATTAAGAGCATCTAAAATTATGAAATGAAATCTGGCAACGCTGTACGGTGTCGCCATACGATCGCGTACTGTGGCTCAACTGCTAAGATTGTTGTACGGTTTTTTGAATCGAAAAATGAACGAGCGTCCAAGGTACAAGGGTAAAATAATGACGGAAAAGCAATATAAAAAACGTATGAGACAATAGAAGGTGGACTAATGAGGAAAAAACAAAAAGTGCCGGCTGAAATACAATGTGATGACAGTCAACAAACTGAGTGTATAGTAGAAGGACGCCGCATTGTGGAATTGCAGGTTATGGCGCGACATCTTTACTGCTCATTTTGTCAAGAAATTCTTTCTCTTGATGACGTAGAGAAAGAAGTCAAGAAAGGATTAGCTTCAGAATTGACAGTGAGATGTAGAAAATGCCTGGCTACAACTATTGTTCCTACAGGCAAAATGCATGAAGGAACAATAAGTTCTGTAAGTCAGCGTGCATATGATACAAATACAAAAGCTGCTCTTGGTAAGTTCATGTTGATTTTTACGTTTTATTGCAACCTATACAAATATTTTATTTAATTAAACATTTATAGGTGCAATACACTCTGGTCTTGGTCATACATCTATTAACAAATTTTTGCATGTCATGAATATACCATGCATGACTGCAAAAACTTTTAAAAGTTATGAAAGGGAAATAGGACCTATCATTGAAGAGGTAGCCAAAGAAAGTTGCATAGAAGCCTGCAAAGAAGAGAGAAGTTTAACCATCAGCCAATTAGGTTTATTGCAAAAACAATTGTAAGTTCTTTAGGATTACTGATAATTGAAAATTATAACAATGAATTCAAATACCTTAATTTTTACTTGAAAAAATTGTACATTTTTAAATTTTGATTAAATATTGATTTTTATAGTGATTTATTTTTTAAAATATTCAAATAGGTTTTAAAAGAAAATGTTTAAAAAATGATTAAATATTATATTTAAAACATTATCATTTTATACACTGTTATAAATTAAGAGTTCGTACAATGATTTTTATATCAAATTAAGTCCATCGAAGCCAATAATTGTGATTTTACACATTATTGTAAATTAAGTGTTCGTATAATGATTTTTATAATTAAATGAAATTATGTTCATCGCAGCCAACAATTATCTATTTTATAGTATGATATTGCTTAATTTCATGACAGTGTTCACAAAAAATGATAAATGATACATAATGAAAGTTTTCAATAATAATATAAGTTTATCAATATATCTTATAATATAATCAATAATAAATATTAAAGTATACCTGTAATAAACCTATATGAATAATAAAATATTTCAAAGAAATGAAACAAACATTTAATAAAAAGTGTTAAAATATTTTGTTTCTTCAGACCAGATTCCGTCGAACCCAATTTCCTGACTCCAGAAAGGTGTAATTCATCGTCATTCCTTAATACCACCGAGTCCAATGTTTTAGTCACTTCAACAGCAAATGAAAATCAATTCCAGTCGTCAATATTACTACCCTCTTTAACTGAAGATTTAAATAATAATAATAATAATAATGAGAAAATAAGAATTTTAGCGAGTTACGATATGGGCTGGCATACACGTGGATCAGGATACCAGTACGATAGTTTGAGTGGTGTAGGGCACCTAATCGGCAGTCAGTCTGGCAAAGTAATTGATTATGCGACGAGAAATAGGAAATGTCGAATGTGTGATAAGGGGCATCCCAAAAATAATCATGATTGCAGACTGAATTACTTTGGGACAGCAAAAGCCATGGAGCCAGATGTAGCCGTAGAGTTAGTTGCTCGAAGTTCAGTGTTAAAAGAAGCAAATGTAGAAGTGGGAGTTTTTATTGGCGACAATGATAGTTCCAGCATTTGCGCAATAAAAAAAGCAATAAAACATGATATTATCAAACAATCTGATAAAAATCATACCTCTAAAGGAGTGAAAAGTTTATTATATAAATTGGATAAAAGTAAAGATCCAGATAAAGAGTTAACTTCGGAAAGCATCAAATATCTGCATAAATGCTTTACCTATGCTATGGCTCAGAATCGTGGCAATGTTTCGGCAATGGCAGCTGCTATAAAAAATATTCCGTACCATGCCTTTAATGTCCACGATAACTGCAGTGAGTGGTGCAGAAGTGTAAAAAACAGCGGAAATTACGAACACCGAAACATAAACGGTGGATTCAAAAATAAAATTCTTTTTGAAGAATTGAGGAACATTTTCGAAAAGCTATCTGAAAACGCTGAAACGTTTGTGTCTTGCGCTTCCACGCAAGCCAATGAAAGCTTAAATAATATCATTTCTAAAAAAGCTCCAAAAGCTGTACCGTACGATAGTTCGGAATCATACGATTACCGAGTGGCTAGTTCCATAGCCCAAAAGAATAAAGGCGAAAAATATCTTCAAGATACGCTGCAGAAGTGGAACTTGAGTCCTGGAAGTCATTTGTCGAAGCACGTGGAGCAAATCTCCAAATTTTCCAAAATACGATCTGAGAAAGCTAAAACACCAGCTTTCAAATTACACAGGCATACGCTTCAAAAAAATCGGACTCAGTTGAAAAACCAACGTGAAACTAATGAAGGACCAACTTACGAGAGTAATATAGGATTATTTAAGAAGCCTACAGTTATTGCTGCGGATATTGATATCAACAACGCATTTGAAGACAGTATTCAGGATCAGAATCAGTCTATAGCAATAGCTTTTTTGGATATCGAAACTGGTGGTTTTGCTATGACTGACGATATTTTACAAGTAGCTATAAAATATAATAATTTAATTTTTAATAAATACGTTAATTCTACAAAACGTATTAATTCAAAAGCTTCTGCAGTACACGGAATATCAAATGAAGGCAATGATTTATATGTTCGTGGAATAAGAGTAGAATCGTCACCTATACGATTAGTTTTAAATGATTTATTAACTTTTTTAAATGAGATAAAGAAGCCCTGCATTCTAGTCGCACATAATTGCAACTTTGATTCTTCTCGACTTCTACAAAAAATTAAAGAAGCTTCTTTGATAGAAGAATTTCGTAAAGTAGTTTTAGGGTTTACTGATAGCTTAAGTTTATTTAGAAAGAAATTTCCTGATAGAAAAGAAAAGGGCGCATATAAGTTAACAACATTAGCTGAAGAATTAATGAATTTATGTACCAAAGATGCACACGATGCCATGGGTGATATAGTATTATTAGAAAAATTAGTCCGTAAATTTATTTTATATGATGATTTAGTACAAAGTACGAAAACTTTCAATTCTCTTGTAGAATCTATGGAGAAAGAACAAAATAGTCAAATGTACTTACAAAGTTTAACTTCTCTCATCGGCGTAGTATCGAAGCCAATATTGAAGAGAATGGCTTATGCCGCAATTTCTTATGAATCTATATTATGCGAGTACAAAAAAAGCCAAAAAGATGTGATAGATTTACTCGAGCAAAGAGTTGAAGGAAAAGCTCAAGTCATAAAGAGTAAGAAAGTATTAAATAGTATTTTAAGTTATTTAAGTGAAAAAATGTTATAAAATAAACTTGTTTAGTATTTAAAATAAATAAAAGTTCAAGTCATAGAGTAAGAAATCGTTAAATAGTATTTTAAGTAATTTAAGTAAAGAATTGTTATAAAAAATAAACTTGTTTTCATTTAAAATAAATAAAAGTTCAAATTTTATACATTACTGATTGTTAATATTTTATTGCATTAAATTATAACGAATTTATTTCCCAACAAAAATGATTAAATCAAATTATTCAAATATATGCTATTTAGCGCATCAGTCGGAGCGTTTCATACAGCAATATAAAAAATTGATTATTGATTGTTAATATTTTATTGTATTAAATTATAGCAAATTTATTTCCCGACTAAAATTATTGAATCGACTAGTTATTCAAGTATACGCTATTTAGCGCGTCAGTCGGCGCGTTTCATATGGCGTACAGCGTTGCCATATTTCTTACCATTGAATCAGGTGTTTGTCAAAATGTTACCTATTTGTTCAATTATCTTAATAATTACATTGTAAGTGCACATTTTTCTTGTTTTAAAATGTTCATTAATGATTAATTCATTATTTACAACTTCGTTTTCCGGACTCTAACCATTTTTAACAACAATATTTACGAATGATTAAAATTTTTGGCATGCCTCCCATAAGAGCCTGTGTATAAGAACGTAATTTTTAATATCATTTTTCAGAAAAACTACGTTGTCAATCGTCCTGAAATTTTTACACATGGCTTTTCACATGTTTATTATGAGATTAAAATTGTTTTCAAAATGCTCTAACCATTTTCATTTCGGTATCGAACCTCCTTAAGTATAACAGCGAGAAATTGCGCAGCTTCGGAAGCGAAATTACGTGTGTATTCCGGGGCTTCGGGGGACAAATCGACTTGCGGAGGGTGCAGACGCATCGGAAATGAGAAGGGCTTGACACTAATTCCTTGCGTCATCGAAGCTTATCGCCGACGATCATTAACGGCATATAATGCCAAAGTCGAGTTCTTCTTCTTTTTTATTACGAAAGAAACTAAACTCTTGGAGGCCAAACGAATTATTGATAATCGATGGCAGAGAGAGTCGATCCGGCAGCCAGGAACCGTATCGAAAATTGTATAAGTCTCTTGGATTTCCGCGACGTTGCGAAAGAGCTTTGTAGAGCCTTTAATTAGAGTAGGGCTAAGAAAAAAGCAGGAAGCATCAATCTATTTTGGTCCAAGACTACGCAAGGCCGATAAATCGATAACGCAAACAACAGTTGCCGCGCTGACTTTTCTTATCGTATCGGGTGTACATTGAAGAGTGCTGATCGAGATTTCGTCGGTGTTCTGTAAATGTTTCGGGATATCGATTTTTTTCTTTCATTAGCTTAAAAGAATACGTCACCCGAAAGAAGCTTTTCCTTCGAATTTCGGGCTCTCGAAACGACTGCGTCAAATAATATTGTACCTACCAGGACATGCAGTCCTATAACGTCGCGATCTTTTGATTTTTAGCTCCGCTAATATAACGATGGTTTTTGAAGGATGCAGCAAAAGGAGAGGCGCTCTAAGCGTTATACAATCTCCTAGGAAAGAGAACGAGGAAGAATGTTCGAAGGTGGAAAGGCATGGAGCTTTACGATTCCGGGAGAGCGGATTAGTGGTAAGAATTTTTAAACGGTTATCTTTATAAAACTTAAAGCGCGTTTTTTTTTTCTGGAAATACGATTTCCCGATAACGACGCGCAGCATTGTAACTCCAGCGATTTTCGTTCTATTCGTGCGGAATTTTTGATAAGTCATCAATTGCGCGTTACTTCAAATGTATATCTCCCTAATCAGAGCTGTAAACCATTTGGATTAGGTAAAATTTTTTTCCAGATCCAAATGTGCACCGGTGAAGCTATGCTCTGCGCCTTGCAGAGCGCTGCAAATTCATCAACCTGCCTCATTTTTTAATATTTATCGATAATAATAAGTTTTTTGTTTAATACTCAATTATTTACGTTCAATAATTTGTTCAAACATCAATATCCTATTAACTGTTCTTCGATCCGAAAAAACGGTCGAAAAACGCTTTTTTTTTCATTACAGGCAGGTGTTACTTTTTGAGATAAATTCGATAGGGCGCAGATAACGAGCATTAAGCGAACCAGTTTACCGAGAGATTATTTTATTCTTTATTGCTCGGAAGCTCTCTTTATAAAGACAACGTGCCGCTTCTTTCGCGTCGCGCTTTTCACGTTTATTCAATCGAGTCAGTCGTCCATATCGCCTAATTAATTTATTGCCTTCGATGTACTTTGAGTAAACTTAGTATACTTATGTCTTTGCAAACAAAAACCTGCTGTCAAATTTATCGATCGCGTTTATCAAGTCATGCAATATTCATTTAATGTCTATAAATTTTTTTTTATTAGCCTTCTTGTTTGTTCAAAATAAGAATTGAGCATGGGTCTGCTTTGAAGGAAGAAACAGTTTTAATATAATATAATAATAATAATAATACAAGAGCCGCCTACATATCTACTTGATAAAAAGGCCGCGATTCGAACGTTTTTCTAAAAAATAAATCATTTTGCATCAGTTACAAGGTTGCTTTCGTCAAAAATAAGTTTTGCAGAGGGATCGCAGAAATTCGTGCGGAGAACAGCAAGCGAAGAAAATAAAGGTCGCGAGCGAAAAAAACAAATTTCATCACGGAAGGAGGATCGCAAAACTGATGGACAAATGACGCATGTTCCATTCATTGCACAGCTTGCAGCCGGCAATATTGATCAATCATTCTGGCGCCGCAAATAAAATTAATCGGCTGTTTCAAGTGTTTCCCCTAAGCCGTCATCATAAAAATCTGGGCGACTCTTCGTGATGCTCATTATCCAAAAAAACGTCGATATTCGCGTGTATACATTTATTAGAATAAAGAATAAAAATGAGCAATGAGGCCCGGCGCTCGGGGACCTTGCCGCGGGGGCCTTTCCCGGTGCGTTCGTTCGTCACAGACCTTGAGCCTCGACACCTTAGAGTCAGGTAGCCGCCGCGTCGATAAGGACGCGATTATTACCCGACGGTTTATTCTCGTCGGTTGCGCGTCTTCCCAAATTTCTTGAGCAACCTTAACACACTAATTGCTCCGATCGAATCGACCTCTGCAATTACCTGCATCCCTCCACTTGCCGCAATCGCGCGATGTTTCCCAATTCATTTGGTATAATAGTGTACAGTAGCAGAGAGAGAGCCACGCCGAATATTTTCACGTTACTCAATTACGAGAGTGACGCCACTATCGAATTATAATCCTTTATTGCATTGTAATCACCGCGGTCGCTTCGCCCAGGCATCAGCAGCTTTTGGAACGTTCGTTTCAAAAGATAGCGAATTATTAAGATCGTATAATCGAGCTACAATGCAGACTCGTCTCGCAATTGCAAGCGTGACGCAACGAACGGCGCATTCCAATTCGCGATATACTCCAAATTCTCGAAATTCACCAGAGCTCTTCCAGGTATTACACGAGCACACCGCATCGGGATCGCGTCCTCCGCGCCGTTCGGCGAATTCGCTCCTCTCCGCGAGCGAGAGAGAGGCTAATGCTCGCTCTCTCGGGACGCGATCAAACCAGTTCTCCCTCGTGTCCTCTCTCTCTCTCTCTCTCGCTCGCACACCGGTTCCGATACGTTATATCCCCGCGAGTTCGCGCGGCGGCGGGTATCTATTTTCAGGAAAACGCGCGGCTGCACTGTGGGTAATTGCGTAATTTTTACCAAGGCTCCGGCCGGGCTAATATACTGGAATAATTAAACGAGCGCGCGCGGCGCTTATGATATACATTTCGCAACGAGAGGAGGAGAGAAAAGTTTTTAGCCCGACTTTTGTAAGCTACCGCGCATTCCTCGATGACAGCTCTCCGCGCGGCTGCATCTCCAGCGGGTGAATTTATTGCAAGAGCTCGCGCAGCCTTCGACAATGACTGTAAAGAATGAAATGTATAACCCCCCGCCTGATATATAGATATATATGTACGTAAG
Organism: Ormyrus nitidulus; assembly: GCA_900474335.1. Classification (NCBI taxonomy): domain Eukaryota; kingdom Metazoa; phylum Arthropoda; class Insecta; order Hymenoptera; family Ormyridae; genus Ormyrus; species Ormyrus nitidulus. The sequence continues at coordinate 12,420 of UCOL01003202.1, read as the reverse complement.
CCGGTTTTCTGCCAAGTGAAAACTAACGGATATTTTACTTTGTCGAGAGCGTTAACTTTCACCTTCGGACGCTCGGACTTGCGGCTTAGGCGCCTGTTAGCTTCTTTTTTTTTTCTTATACAGGAATCTAAGGCTAAACGCTGATGATCGCTAAAAGTCTGATGCAACGCGATGCCTCGCTCGTATATCTCCGCGTTATGCGGAGAGATTATGGCTGGCTTTTCCTCTTTCTGGAAAAACAGCCTCTGGGAAAGAGCTGAAAATATGCTTCGTATAATTTAGCTTTTGATTTGACTTTTTAATTTTTTATCAATTAGTAGAATTAATAAAAACACATTCTGCTTTGGCTCGTCGAGTCATGAAATTTTATTCTCTGAACAAAGTATACATTACGTCGTTCTTCAATGATGATACAATAACGTCGATCGCAGAAAGAACCGTCGTCCGTTTAACGGCTTTACGGACAAATAATTGACTGATGATTACAACAGCTGAGAGAGCTGCAGACTGTGTTCACGTGTCCCGATTCCGTTGAAAATGAAAAAAAGATTAGAAAGCATTTAAATTTTGGCATTCAAAGATACACAAAATGTGCTCAAACTTGACTGTTTTCTTCGGATGAATCAACTCTCTGGAAAGCTGCGTGAATTATGCGTCGTTAACTCGCGAGAAAAGAGCTTGGAATTTCTCGGTTTCACACGTACGGGGACCCACATTACTGAAAACACGACGATACTTAGCCGCGGCAATCGGGACACGTAATGTACGCGCGCGAGTTTTATATTATACACACACGCACGCGATAAGAATTCGGTACTCAGTACATTCATTATCTATATCGAATATATTTACAAAAAATTCTCAGTCTACAATCGCAGCTAGAATCTGTAGATACACAATAATAGGTACATTGGCCTCCTTCGATCGCGGCTAAAAGTCACACTAAGTTTATTTAGGCAATCGAAAACGTATAGCAGCACCAAAAACGACCGTATTTTATATAAACTACTTTACATGTGCAAGCGAGAGTATATATGGATGTATTAAAATACTTGGCTCGTGATTTATTTTTTTATATATGTATAATTATAAGCGTACCTTTTTTTATTCTCTCTCTCGAGGAATCCATTATTACAAATTTACACAACTTCGCAGTAAAAATTTATAATTTTTTTTAATATAAAAAGTTTTTAGCGATTCATATTATGTATATGTATTCAGTGAAACTTGGAATAGATACACTCTGTTTTTATTTTACATTAATATTTAAAGTCGATTAGTGAACGCGATTAGTCGTTATGTAAAAAATCATTTAGAATATTGTTTTAGAATTATAACGGAACAAGATTGTTTTTGTTTTACATTGAAAGTGACAAAGTTAAAATTTCACTTATTCAATGCACTTGCTCGATTTCTGAAATCTTTCAAGATTTAATTTCATTCTATTCAAGTTTACTCTATGACGGGATTGTTGGTCCCTTTTTCATTCTGACAGGCTATTTTCTTGATATGTTATTGCTTCGAAAATAAAACATTTTTCTTAATAAAAAAAAAGTCAATCGAACAATTACAGATAAAAGTGCAAAAAAACGATCGTTTATTGCGGGTATGAAGAATAATTTAGGTATAAGCCAATCATTACAAATAAATAATAATAATTTATTCAAAATAAACTTAATTTCAAATGGCAATTTTTTTCTTAAAATAATCACGAAAGTAAAACGTTTTATAAAAGCGATTACAATAAAATTGATAATACAATAAAATATGATTTTGCTAATTAAAAGATTAACATAAAATAGTTTTTCTCCGAAGGGAATGCTTAATTAAAAATACTTGAAAAATTATTCTACGCAAAACTAATAAGGCAGCATTAAAAATCTTTCATTTTCTGGAAAAACATTTGACGTATTTAGGAACACAGTTTTCTCGAATTTCGTTTTAAAAACTGTGGTACAACAAAAACTTGACACGTCGCACTTTATGGCACTTAAGAAACTATATAATCTTTTTCGGTAACGAATTTTTACAGAAAAAAAAATCCAACACTTATTGCACATGGATACAAAAATTGAACGTCTCGAGTGAAAATATTTAAAAAGTTGCATGCCATTGCATAAAAGTGAGTGTAATTATCTAGGCACTGACTAGATAATATTACAAAAAAAAGAAAAAAAAAGTACAAAGTGAAGAAATAAAGTACTTTGAAATCGAGTTTTACATAAGTCACATTAAATCTAATATCATGTTGTAAAACACTCAAAACGCGTGCAACGTTTGAGGAAAAAACCGCATCGAAATAATTCGAACAGGAACAAAAGTGGAGGAAACGCATGAATTTAAAAACTTAGTATAGCTTATTTAAGTACAATATCTGCATAATCTTACGGCTTGTCAAAAATATAAAAATTCAATTATCTTACAATATTTGTTTTCTTCTTCTTATATAAATCGGTTTCAGTACATTTTATTACTTTATTGCAGAGCCTTTAACCTCTATTCGCAGATTAAGTGCCCGTTTGGTTCAGATTGAGTAAAAATTACATGTAAGAGCATATAATATGAACATTTTACTATTTAAGACTCTGTCGAGACGTTGCGAACTAGCGAGTAAAATTCTGTTGCAGAAAACGTGTCATTCATACTTTAATTAGGTACAAATAGAATTTTATCTTTCTAAAGTATCATGGATACTTGGACTATTACGCAAGATCCGACGTAACGTTTTACGAAAAGAACAAGAGAAAAAGAGCTCTTTTAAGGACTGCTGCAACGATTTTGGATAATCCGCCTTTTGATTTCATAGTGATGCACTATCTTTCTCTCTCTCTTTCTCTCTCTCTCTCTTTGTCGCGAAAAATGTATTTTATCTTAAAGAGGCACTGGACTCGACTACGTCTCGTTTCTCACGAGTCTAAATTCAAACGATTTTCAAAAAATTATGAACAGTGGCTGTCTGCATTTCGATGCAAGGTTTGAGTATCGCGTCTGTCGCGCGCGCAATTAAAACGTAAGTTGCATAAAAAGAGATTCCCCCAGCGCTCTCGTAGAAAATGAGAAAAAAAAAGAAAAGTCGTCGGGAGAATTTCTTTTTGACAAAATGATGCGGTTGACTTAACTACATAATGCAATCGATTAAAAGAGTTCATTTCGTTTTTAGCAAATAAAAACTGCTTCTTAAGTGAGAGCAAGATTCGAGTTTGAAAAACTGTACTTGATTTGCATTAAGTACTTGGTCCTGAAAAGCAATACAATCGAATCTCGGTTGCAACGATCACTGAATCACAGTCGCGGTCGTCGGTTCATTACTTGCACTTGGTCTTGCCGTCCAGCAGCTTCTTCCAGAGGTCGAATTGTTCGCTGTACTTGACCATATGGATGCTGATGCCCCTCTGAACGTTGCACGGACTGTAAGAAATCTTGCGATTTAGAAACTCGTTGGCGTGAACCCTCTTGATCCCGAGCTTGCTCGCGACGATTCCCGTGACGAAGACGTCCTCCAGCTTGAGAAAGGTCTCGTTGAGGGCGCCCTCGTAGAGATTGCGCACGATGTCCGTGGAGATGAGGTAAGCCGGTCCGGTACAGAAGTCCGGATAAAAGTTTGGCTTGTATTGGGTCAGGTATACGAAGTACTTGCTCGACTTGTTTCTCACGGGCTTCCACTTTTTGGCGAGCTTGCCGAATATGACGTTCTTGTCGCGGCGGTGCTTGTTGATGAAGGAGACGAGCCGCGGCACGTTGATGAACATGTCGTCGTCGGTCTTGAGCAGGAACTTGACTTGCGAGCAGTAGGTGTCGACCCACTCGAGGGTCGAGATGGTTTTGAGGGTTAGGTTCGAGTAGGAATCGATGAAGTTTCCTCGTATCATGTCGCCGTACATGTCCTGCTCCTTCTCCAGATTCTTCTCGTACTTGGAATCGCTGGTGCTACCGAGCATGAAGATGATCCCGATGTCCCTGCGCTGGCCAAAGTGTCCCCAGGTTTGCCGGATGGCCGTCCTGGCCTCGAAGTGGGTCGGTGCCGACATGATGATGACGACGAGGTCCATGTTTCTTCCGAATTCCGGGCACTTGTCGGGTATCGCTACCTTGTGGCCGGGCGTGTAAATCGCTCGCGCCGAGTTCTTGTCGACGACGAGGAGCGAGGCGCCGGTCGTCGTGCTCGTCGTGCTGGTGGTGCTGGGGGTGCTGCTGCTGGCATTGGACTTGAGAGCGGTGGAAGACGCGGAGGAAGCCGAGACGACGGTGATGACGGACGATAGGTTGCTGCTGGGATTCGGATTGTGCGATGCATTGCTGACGAGGGTCGGATTCGAGGCGGCCGAGCTCTCGCTGCTGTTGCGAGCGAGCGGCGTGCCCGGTAGGTCCGAGTTGCTCGAGGAATTGGCGTGATTGTGGAACGACTCGTAAAAGGAGGAGGATCGATCTGCGAACAGAAAGCAAACGATTAAATAAAGCGAGACCTGCTGCTCTTTTTTTTTGCACGGCAGGTGCACACATCCCGCGGACTATAATAATCTCTGCCAGGAGTGCGGACGTTTCACAATTTCCTTTTGCGATGCTAATGGCATTGTACGACGCGCGCACTCTGCGAAATTTGAGGTCTGCGTGCTGCGCACGGTGCACCGCTGCGGACGGCGTGTGTGTACAAGCGCGGGCCGAGAAACTTGTAAAGAGATGCGCTTTCGTGCATCCGCTTTTTCTCTGCGGACAAGCGGTTTCCCTTCGATTTCCATAGACCGGATTGATACTTTGTATTAATGTGCAATGTCCATGAGACGCGGGCATTTAAAGTCTTTATGAATAATGGATGATTGAAAAATGTGAAATTCAAATATCGCCGATCGCGAGTGAAATCTCGGACGGATTTCGGTTATACGTTGGCTGCCACGTTCGTGTCGGCTCATCTGCTCGATTATTGTAATTGCGCTACGCTAAATTTTTTATGCGGCAATGGCAATGTCACGCTAAATCGTTATCGATAGTTTATTGTTGCTATTTTTATACGAGCACTTCGTTTCGTGCCGAATATCAATAAGTAACAAGTGGTACGATTTTCAATTTATTTGAATCGTCATTTTTGTCGAATAAAACGTTCGACTGCAATGTAATTTTATTTAATAAAACGTTTATTAAATATAATCAAATTAAAAATTTAAATTTCATTACGCATGATTAGAGTAGGTATAGATCAAGATTAAAAAGTGATTACAAACTCTTATGACACTCTCATCATCAGATTATAATTGAAATTTTTATATAATCATTAATGCAATATTTAACAGTGGAAAAGACCACTCGATTAAATCAAATTCTTTAGAGAATGAGTCGTTGCATGCAATACTAATAGGATAATACAAATACTTATAAGGATACTCTACTTTTATGCTTAAAAAATATAAAATTTACAAAGGACATGCATTATGTTTTTTAAAAATATTTTATATTAGCCAGCAGCAATACTGTAACATTTGCAAAAAAATAATAAAATGTACTTGTATCAATCTGTCATTAGAAAGATAATCTGTAGCTATTCTCTCGATCAAAGTAAACAACATTTGCACTGATAATGTAATTGATTTGCACTTGACGCTGGATCATGGATGGCTGTTTAAAGCAAAAGAAAGCGACTCACTGTAGTTGCGCACAAAGTTGTATTGCTGGAGCTCGTTGGACGTGGTCCTATAGTAAGTATAGAAGGTCAGGCCGACCAGGACAAGTATGAGGCTTTGCACGAGGCGACTTTTCAGACTTAAAAAGCCCATGTCTGCGTGCTAAGAGCAGGGATCGCCCTCAACTGCCCCTGTTGACGGGGCTGGAGGCAGCCGTATAATCGCCAGGATCTCCGGGCGGCTCGACGGCTCTGGACACCGAACCCATACCCGTCGGCTTGACTCAGAGGGCTCGCTCGGCGACTCCCTGGCAGCGCTGCTGCACTGAACTGGCTGCCTTTGAGGTTAGGTCGAACCTCATGTCTCTTCCTCCTCTGCTCAACTGCTTAATGCTCCCATCGAGTATACTCGGGGCTCGAATACCATCCACCCGTTGCCACCTGCTCAGCTCAGCTTTACCTGCAGGCTATATATCGTTCGCACGATACGCAGGAGAGAGAGCGAACAAGTCGCCAAAGCTCGTCGCGCAGGCTACGGCGCGTATCAACTACTGTTCGCTTCGCGCGCCAGTCGCGCCACGCACAAAACCCAACGCACACTCTAAATGTATACTCTCCCTGCACGCGCGCGCGTCAGAGAGAAAGAGAAGGTTTCCCGACGGGACGAGCGTTGCCGCGGGGCAACACACCGACAACTCTTCGCCTGCAGCAGGCAGCGAACTATACAACGCCGCGCGCAAAGTCGCGGCCCGATGCGCACGCGACGACTGAGTCGACAGCCGCCACGAGCGGCCAAGAAAAAGCAGCCGACAGGTGCCTGCCCGCGGATGAGCCAGAGAGAGACGGCGGCACATTTTATCCTTGAGAAGCCTCGGTCCCCACTCAGACAGTCAGTAACTCCCGGCGTGTTTATCTATTAATGTACTTAACCCTACCCCTGCCTTTTTTCTCTCGTCTTCTTTACCAATTGTCGGTTCTTTCTCATTATTTTATTCAATATATATATACTATATATCTATATACCAATTTCTCTTTTTACCCTTTTTCGGCAACTGCTAATTCTTATGTTTCTTATGTATACAGTACATAACGGAACTGCGCAGACTGCGTTTTTTTTTTAACAAATGTCTAAATATTTTTTCAAATTGACGTGTGCAAACGTAACGTCATTTTGACATGTTTCTTCGTGACGTGAAACTGGTATGTCGTATGATGAAAAATATTTAGCAACCTAATCATCTTGTCTACTGAAAAAAATAGATTTATTTTGTTGCACAATTAATAAATAACTTGCATGAGCATTTTTTTAACAAATCGTTGAAACCTTCCAAAAGTTTGACGATATCACCGCGATGAAATCATATAATGGTATGTAGGTATAAAAAAATGGTAACGAAGTAGACTTTTACATGTGCTTGCAGGCACAAAAATATAAATAAAATCATTGAACGATACATATCAGCTGTTATTGACCTCTCCGCCCGAACCTAAAACAGAACGGCTGTCAAAGCTGCGGCGGCAGCGCGACGTCCCGTCGCATATTGTAATAGAGAAGATTCGAATCGCGCACGTCGGCGCTGCTTTTCTTTGACTCTGAATCGAAGCCTCGTTCAATATTTATTAATTTATCAGTCTGAAATCTTGCTATTGTTGAATTATTTGTTAATTTTGCCTCCGCTTGATTCTTTCGAACGGATATCGATTGTTACTTTTTTTTCTCGCGCAACTGAATTTTTTATGTTTGCTTTGTCTTTTAGAGTTTTGATTGAATATTTTATTGAAATATAAAAGCTACACTTAGCCTTCTCTGCGAATTACTTGCATTGACGCAATCGGAATCCAATTATGTTGCCATTACACTTGCAATTGCTTGCAATTCCGCGAGAAAGGTAAAAAATCGCTAAACGTTAAAAATGAATGCGAATCTCTCGGATAACGATTATTAAATCTTGTTGGTCGCATTTAAACTGCATTCTGCAGATCAGTATTATATATAGTTTGATTGTTCTTTGGCAACTTAACGTAATGAAGCTTTAGATATACATTTTTTTCACTTGGGTTTTTTTTACTATAATAAAGAGTAACGATGATTCTTCCTCGTTTTGCAGGACAATTGCTTTGCTAATTGTCGTTTTCGCTTCCTATAGTAATAAAATGAGTTTTGTAAACACGATCGACAAATAAAAATTCAATTGAAAAAAAAATCTTTTCAGTTTTTATTACTGTCTATAAAGCCGCTCGACTTTACATTCCTGGTTTTCTAACTGATTACGGCCCCACTAGAATTTCCAATCTGTTACGTGCAGAGCAAGCAACTATTTTAAGTTAATATTTATAAAGCGTATCCGATTTCCGTATTTTTGACCAATAGTTTTGAAGGAATATGCTTCCGGAATGCGGGAATCGTGCGAGGGAATATATTATAAACTAAATCGAAACAAAAGATTCTAACGACTTTTTTCACCTAAACAAAGAAATGACTCCAAAATATCCGAGTTTAATTTAATTTTCAAATATGCTATTTTCACACATGCTAATTTTCACACATTTTTTATGCAAATAAAATTTGATTGTACAATTTGAAGTGAAAAAAAAGAAAACCGTATAGTACGGTTAAACGGCAGGAAAGTAAGTTACGTAATAGAGTTTCCGCGAGAATTTATATCACATATTTGTCAATTCACCGTTTAAAAACGAAAAATGATGATCGAGTTATCTTGTAAGGCGGAACCGACGCGTTTTTATTTCCTGCAGCTTTAGAGAGCCGTCGCGTATATAATATAAGCGATTTAACTAGTCCGAAACGAATCGTTTAACATTTTTACACCCTCGTTAATTAGAAAAAGTGCGACGGCTGCTTCCGAGTGCTTTCAAGAGCCGAGCAGACTTGTCTAGTATAAATTATAAAGGCCTTTTTTCTAAAATTAAATAAACTAAGAATTGTTACTTTGATTATCGCATGAGAAATATTCAGTACATTTAGCAGGAATTTCACGTTTAACGCTTACTACACTCGTGGCCAAACAGTTTTCTCAAAACTTCATACCATTAGATTTAGACGCTTGTTTCAAGGAGAGTTATTAGAACATAATAATTAGCCCAACTTTAAGTGGGCTGTACACAAAAATGTAAGAAAAATAACCGTCAGCTGTATATAATCAAAAGGCACACATAAGTGCTCGCGGGTTGCTATTGAAACCGTTATCTTCGCGAGATATGTAGGTCAAAAAGTGATACCGCATCCCCAACGCAACCCACGCAACGGATTTTCGATACGCTGGTCTAACTTTATGTCAAAAGAAGATTAGAACTGTGCTTTTGACGGGTCTCGTTTTGAATACGGGGCAATTTACGAGAAAAGGAGAGGAAAAAAACTGTCGCTCCGTCTCTTATAATTATAGCATTTCTGTAATCTGCGAATAGACTGCGACATTTTTCCAATTGAATAAATGGCCTTCTTACGGCTAATCTAACATGTATACATATATAATGACATATTTAAAATGTAATTATTTTTTTCCAGTTTTATTTAGTTTAGATTCATTTATATTGCGGTAAGCTGGAAGTATTCTAAATAATAATAAAAATAACAGCGTCGAATGTATAATAATTATACATAATAATTATACATAATTGCAATATTTATAAAAAAATATGAATTATTATATTTATTATCCATTGAGCTGATATTAAATACATAAAAAAATATAAATGTAACTGACTAATATTCTAAATAACAAAGTTTTCGAAAAGATTCGAAACGTGAGTCGAATATTTTAAAATTTTCAGCGCTTGAAATTTAAAAATTGTCGATATAGATTGGAAATCAATTAAGGATACGCGCACAGTTCATTTAAATTGACGTATAATTATATATCACAATCTTCCGAAGCAACGCTTCGCAAAGAAGAGCAATTTCCTTTACTTTCCACAATCAGCCTGTCGATTAACAAGCAGATATCAATCTGTGCCTAATCGCGTAACTCGACTCAATATATACGGTCGCATGCGCGATTCGCGGCGGCTGGCAATCGTCGCGATACGAGTAAGTGCGAGCGTGAAAAAAAATTAATGACCCGAGAGAGAGGACGGCGTTGATTTTTTAGGAACGCAGCGAAGCGATCGACGATGAATCACGGACGGTATTCGGATGCTTCGGTTAAATATAGCCGCGTTTAATGTACTCTTGTTAACAGCCGGCCCATAATAACAGGTTTGATTCTTTTAACTCTGATTATCTTCTTTATAAGATAGGAAAGTTATTTATTAATCGTAATCCGTAACCGAAACGTTTAGATTTGAAAAAACACGATTTGATTTTGTGTAAATTATTGTCACGCAGTACTGATGATAATACATTTGTAGATTACCGAAAAGCACTTTTAAACGGGATATTAATTGTTATTCGTAAAAAAAACATGAATAATTATCGTGAAACTTGTGCACTTTAACAAGGAGAGATAATCGGCATTTGTCAGTGATATTTAAAAATGTATTTATAGTTAAAAAAAGGTGTTGCGTGTGTTAAAACATGAGGACTATTAATTTTTACATAAGAATTTTACATAGCTGGGGCAATGTTTCTTTGCGCAGACGATAACCGTAATTACTGTAATACGAGGAGAACACGGATAATCTCTTGAACGTTGTGAAGAGTATTCGAGATAATTATATATAGTGCAAGTAATCTAAAAGCGCCTGTTTAACTATTCGAATTTTGTTGTGTAATTCTTTTTTTTTTATATACATGCATACATTTTAGATATTTTATATGCTTCGAAAATTCTCGGCGCACTCGTCTCTAAATTCCGCAGCCCCAACCCGCGATTCGATCCGAAGGATTAATTGTGCATACTGAGGAAAATAAAGCAGTATCTTAAAGTTTACTACAAATTCTGGTAATCGGAGGACAGACTTGACACATGAAAAAAAAATTCCATAAAAATTGTAATTTTTCCAAATTTTATCGCACTTTTTTTCATACTTCATGTCTGTTCTTCGATTACCAGAATTTATAGTAAACTGCATTATTTTTTTCAGTACAGACTTGGAGGGGGAGATCGCGTTGACGCTCCTAGTCCCAGCCCGCAGAGTACCGAGACTGCCCCTCCCCCCCCTTTTTTTAAATTTCAATTCCTCAGTGGTTATAAAGGACTCAATTTCGTCGAACTGCCCCTGGAGCGTATATTAAAATGCTGAAAGAAAAGATCGACGAGTATACTCTGCGGGACGACTACATTGTTTATTTGAAAACGACGCTGTTTCTGTTGCTGTAAACGCTATTGTTTTCAACACTATTATTAACTGAACAATATCTGTCGGTCTCCCCTGAGAGCCTGGCAGCCCCGTCGTCTTTGCTGAAGCTACGACTGCTCCGGCACAGAGTCGTTCGTGGGCGCCTACCGATTGGCAACCCTCTCCGCCTCGCTGCCTTTTGCATGCCGGTTGCACCGGTCACAAGCTCGGATGGTAGCGCAGCTGCCTGTATGTATTTCGAAATTTTTCCAAGTCCGGTAAATCCGTTGTCTCGAGAACCGGCCGATAGACCCTTGCGAGACTTTGTGATAGGAATTGTACTCGAATAAGATGCAAACTAGAGCTTTTCATACAGGGACCTTCAAAGTTAATGTACTCAAAGTGTATTTTAATATACCGAAATTCCTTTAAAACTATATGCATCGGTTTTTTTGCATCGATATTAAAATATGGGATTTTTGCCATTTTGCGATTAAGCGGAGAACTAAAACGAAGGCTTTTTTTACTTTTTTAATATATTTTTCTATCGATTTTATAAAAATTTGTTTACAGAAAATTTACCAATATTTCCTGAAAAAATTTGTAATGTTAATAAGAATCCTTAAAACTAATTATACAAAAAAGATCAGTAAGGAGAAATAGTTAATGTTAATGCTCACGGATTAGATTAGTAGCTGCAGATTATAATTTTACCGTATTATTAAAATTTCCAATTTCAATTATAAATATTCTGATTAAAAATTTAAAGATAGATACATGAGTTAGTAAGATTCTACTTATTCAGCATAACCGCATGTTTAATTTATTTATCGCCGTACCGAAAATAAAGAATATTATTGAAACCTCTTCTTATCTTCAACGTAATTATTGTCCCGTAATTATCTTCAACGTAATTATTGTCCCTTTGATACTATACTAAAGCGTCGACCTTCTCAGCTGATAGTAGAATCCTTTTTATTATTATCAGTCATTTCACTTTATTTACTTACATTTATTTTTACTTTTGTTTTTCCTTGACAAAATCCAAATTATATCCATATAAAACGATATTTTCCTACTGAGTAATGAGTAATTAATCTACTTCCCTAAGTCTCTACTAATCTTATTCCAAGCATACAGTTTTCTGAAAACTTCCTGAACTTTAACCTGTAATATCAACATTAATTTATCTTCTCTTATAGACATTATAGTGATGACGTCCATAATACACTCTTTAATCTCCTGATGCATCATCTCATTGCAAATCAAAATAATGACTAATTCTGTCATTTTTCTCAAATAGGATTTTCAGATAAATAAATGTACAAAAAACAACAAATTTTACGAAAAGTAAAAGTTTATTTGAAAAAATGTATAATATAAAAATATTTACAGTACATAATATATCGTCACTCGCCGCTGCACTCATACGCAACATTCAATTGAATTGATCCTTTCGAAAAAATAATCGATAGCGGTCAATATAAATACTCCGCAACCGCAATACTTCAAGAGTACTCCTTCCTGATGGCCTTGGCGATGGTGGAGAGCTGCATGTTGCTGGTGCCCTCGTA
>UCOL01003201.1:0-20363 GCA_900474335.1 Ormyrus nitidulus | reverse complement strand
CCCCTCCCCCCTACACTCAAGCCACCGGGAGCGTTAGCAGCTCGCGTGATTGCCAGCTGGCGCACGACATTGGCCGCCGCTTTTTTTTTTTTTTTTATAACTCCTGCAGGTGGTGTATAGGCGCGGGAAGACAAAAAAGCTACGGGCAGCACTTCTCTCGCACGCAGCCGCTTATTTGCAAACACGGAAGAGGTCAAGGATGCAATTTGGCCCGGATCGCCGAGAGCGGGATTCTCGAAAGGCAACAGGAGGGATTTTCGCTATAATTTATGAACAATTTCGAAGAATGAAGAGAGGCCTTCCGCGTTTAAAATCTGGAATATCGAGTGGGTATTCCAGTTTTGTTCCTTCTTCCCTCTCTTCTTTAACGATCCGCCGGCCGACTGTATAGCTGTATAGTGGGCTATTATTTCGTAAGAACGAAATGGAAGAGAATTTCTGTTCTTTCGATTCTTCCTCTACCTGGTCTTCGTTTTTGTTCGATTGAAAACTTGCGGGAACTTGACAACCTTTCCAATTAAATGGACTATAGACCGAGTACCGTTATTGAAAAAGTTCGATGGTCATGCTAATCCTTCTGAAAGGGTGGCAAAAATTTCATTCAAATTTTGATGCAATTTTAATGATAAAAATGTTGTGGCAAATAAATAGTCAAATACTTTTGAATACATTGCTTTTACTCTAAAAAAGAAATCGCAGCTGTACGTATGCAAATGTACGGAATATTTCTGGCACTCCCGAAGTACAAATGTTTTGAAGAAAATCTTTCTATTTTTTACTAATACGTGATGCCAATAGACGAGTTAAGTATTTGGCTATTTTACTGTCGTGCAACAGGTCGATAATCAAGAACCGCCTAGTTGACAAGTGGCCCGAACTTCAGCTCGTACAACTTTTCTCGACTTTGGGCCTGAGCCGCAAACCTCATCTTAAAGTGGAAAGTTGAAATTTAAGGACAGCATTGTATTAACAAGACGCTGGCAAAGCTATCAAACGGCACAGACTTCAGTCGAACAAACGCGGAACTATTCGCGCCAATCTTATAGTTCCATCTCGAGGAATAAAACTGAGATCGTTATCTATCTCCCCCCCTTTTCCCAGAATTAGCAAAGTCAAAGAGCAAGCAACGTCTTAATCAGCAACTACCGCTCGATATGAGGGTACCTGCGCTGTTTGCTGCCCATTCCCATTATAGAAAGGAAGAGACTCAGGATTTCTCGGAATTAGGCCAGTTAATTATCTCTGCATGCGCTCGTCCTCGAGCGGTATCGCAAGGAACCCGTTGCCTGATCTTTTGCTAGAACGACTACGATTGGCTGCTTAGAGCAAGTTAGACATCATTATTGCGGATTAATCTAATTAGCGTGAATGCTGAAATACAGAGAGATTAAACTTGTAGTAATATGCCAAAATTCTAGTGTTACATAACAAAATTAGATTAATTCTTAATTCTTTCTCTTATATCGAAAGAAACTCGTACAAAATCTTTCTTCCTTCATTAACGAATTTAATCACCCCGCAGAAAACCGATTACAGTTTTTGCATGTGCTCTCAGAGTGACGCAGATTTGGTGTATACGTAAGAGCATACCTCTAGGCATTCTGCTTTTAATAGGATCAAGTGAATTTACGTTCATTAAGGTAGTTATCGCATAACAAAATAACGTCGTTATTTACGGACCACCGCGCTTAACTATATAAAAAAAGTCGCCAACATCGTCAAGTTCTACTTACACATATATATATATAAATATATATATATATATATTTGCTTAAATACTGAAGGCAGAAGTGTAAGCTTCTCGGGACACGGAAACAATACACCAGGCGCCAGAAAATGTTACGAGAATTAATTGGATCGAACGTAAAAGAGCACCGGAGTAAGAAGAGAAGTAAGAAGTAAGTCCTTTGCGCCACTTAAGCTCCCTGTAACTGTGACGTAGCTTGAACTGGAGACAAGTTTCAGAGTAATAAAATAATGAAGGTCAAGCCATGCCATCAAATTGGGTTTAAATAGCAATAAGGTACGAATGAATATTGATTTTTTAGAGTTAACTTATTTGTATCGATCTGAGCTTTTTTCTTTTTTATTCCATTTCTTAATATAAAACTTGTTTCTCGCTCATTCAATAATAAATATAATATTAATATAAAGCTCGTTGTTTGTTTATCGATTAATTTATACATTCTATACGATCTTAATAATCTCAGTACTTTTTCAATACTTTCAACGGGCAAAATGCTTTTGTTTCAAATAGATCACAGCTTTCACGCTCGAACATTAAGCTGATTTTTTAAATTGACGTAAAATTAGAAACCGTTATTTATAATTCATCACTGATACACTTTCATTTAACGAAAAGTATTGCTTAAAAACTAATGACTAAGGCAAACAGGAAATCTAATAATTGACTTACCATTCTTCGAGAAACTTAGTGCCGATGGCGAATATCGGTGTAGAAGTGCGATTAGCGTCCGTGCCATTAAGGCCAGTGTCCGTTGTGTTCTCAACCTCCATTCCCTTCCGATCGAGACTCCTAGTTGGTGAGAGCAATTTTGCTTTGCCACTTCAACCTCAGTCTCGATGTCCAGTTACCTGCTAGACATGCTGCAACACAGAAATTCACCATCCTCTGTTTAGTTTCTCCTCTTTTCTTAATTACAGCAGAATTGCAGTTATTAATAAACGCTGAGTAACAGATAAAACACAATAATAGCTTGCTCATTTATTTAATAAATGTGTTTCAATGGCTTATTAGAAATCGATTGATCAGAGCGCACTATTTTCGTAAGCACGTATTCAACCGGCGGTTTTTCAATTTTATTTACTTAATCATGGAGACGTTCATGGAGTACCTTAAAACGACCATTATTTTTTTTTTAAAATAAGTTAATGAGAATTGCGTACTGCGGGTGAAACACGGCAAACGTATACAAACGTATACAACGGACCACCTGACTGTAACTCAATCGAGATTTCCAAGCGTAAACCTGTTGGCTGCTACGCGCAATAAGTGAATTTCCCGTTGAAATCACTTTCCAGTTTATTAATGCGATCACCCGGCAACGCAGAATTTCGCCTCCGAATGCAAAATTCCCACCCGACGCGCGAAAAATGTTTAGCGCGTAATGTTTCGGAAAAAAAAAGCGGGAGTGCACGTCTAGGAGCTAATTCGCGAGAGAGTAGATTTATCGAATTTGCTGCGGGAATGCCAACAACGGCAGCGCAGCTTTTGTCAGAGTCGGGAATAACGACTTTAGCTGAATTTGTTTTTCACTTCGGAGAGACTGGTAAACTGACTCTCGCTAACTAGCCTCGGCTAAAAGCCCGACGGGACGTATAAATTTCTCTGCTCCCTGCTCTCTTTCTCTCATTTTCGCGACGCGAGCGATGGTAATTTACTCGAGTTAACTAACAGCTTCCTTCGGGGAGTGCCAATTATTTCGAGACGATACCTGGGTATTCATAAACAATCTTTGCATCTCTTTTCTTTTTTCATCACATTACAGCTCAGTTTATAAACGATCTTTTCTTTGCCTTTTTGTGCGACGTAAATTAGATTCGCTATACCGGAATGGAAAATTCTTTAATGTATAAATTAATAAGTTGATAATTAATAAAATTTTTACGAATAATAATCTAGTGACATTTTAATAATTTGTAAATAATTTTTGTGAAACATTTTTTTTTTTTTTTTTTTGAATCGTAAAAAGTGAATATTCCTAAATTCTCCAACCATTACTTTATACCTTATTTTACACAATCACATGTTGTAAAAGTCGCCGAACTGCAGTAGTGTATGTCGGAAATTCTCCAGAATTATATTATAAGGACACAGATCTGCGTATTTTTTTAATTAAATACAGTACGATTTATCGACTTTACAAATTTGAAATAAGCTTCGTTATTTTTCACCACAGAGCTCCTCAATTAAAGAAGCTCAAACAAAAACTTGTATTATTTTACGTACTTTTATTCAGCTAGTCCTAATAATAAACTGGGAAATATTTTTCATTTTTTAAATATTGTGTTTCCTAATTTAAACGTAGGAATTTTTTCATATTCGCTCTGTGGTTATCGAGCACAAGCTGTGAAAGCCTCTGTTACAACTCCGTTGTACGTAACAATATATATTGCTTAAAATTTTTTTCAATATATCAAAAAGTTAACATTTATAACTGAAAACCTTTACAGAAGAATTTGCAAATTACTTTTTTATTATTGAGTTAATATTTTCTTTCAAATGTTAGTACTTCATATTATTTTTAAAATAAGTATAATGGATACTAAGAATAAGCATTTTTAAAAAGCTCTTTGAAGATGTCTTTGATAAAAGATTTAATGCTTTTTTCTTGATAAGATTTTTGCTTTTTTTGTTAAATTTATTTTTAGGTCGTTATTTAATTCGCCATTGATCCTAAAAATTAAGCTAATTATTAGCAATTTTTCAAATTTGTAGGAGGCCTTGGGTTTTTCTTATTGAAATAATACTCTTTTTTAATTTTTAAATATTAAATGAAATATAACTTTATTAAAATGTAAAGTTGAAGTCAGGTATAAAATTGAAGGCGATGTCAGGTTAGCGCGGTGTCCTTCGCTCGCGTGTGCTCCAGCGGTAAAATCTGCTGAGCCTAGGTTTCACTCGCTCTTATATAGTGGTGGCAGGTTAGTTTCGCGCCCCACCACCGCGGTCGCCAACCGAGTTTTAACCCTCGCTGAGCTATGCTCGCGGACGCGCCTCTAGTAGGGGAGGGTGTTGCTGGGGAGCTCGGCCGCGCGAATTTTCCCCGTAACCCCCAATCTCAGAACCGAGATTTCAGCAACTCAACATTTTTATAATATTTGTTAAGCCATTAAAAGTTAATTTCCTACAAATTTCATTTTTAAATAAAGCCCGTGAACACCGTTGGAAAATTTAACTTTCAAAAGCTCTATTAGATAAAAAATTGCATCACAAAGCCAAAAGGCCTATAAAAATCTGAAGTTCGAACAACTTTTCGACGAGATACTTACAGGCCTTAAAACTTTTTTTCGTAAAGGCGGATCGGAGGAAGTACCAAATTTCCGAGAATTTAAGGCACAGCAATTCAGCAGAGCGGCCGCTTTAAACAGCCCTTCTGCACACGTCTGCTTACCCCCAAAAATGCGTTGTTGCGCGGAAAGCAGCCCCGTTTGTATGCCGTACCGCATGCGAACGTATTTCTATCCGAAGGGAAGAGGACATGTGAAGATCCGAACACTACCGCAGACTTTTTCATTGTATTCGCAGGCATCATCGGGTCCACTGCTCTCATATCGGAGCAGCGTTCAGTCGAATCTCGATAGCGCCAGATAACAAAAAAAAAAAAAAAGGGGGGGAGAAACGGAGAAGAACAGCCGTATGTGTTGTTTGGCCTATCATTTATTACCTACTTTAGATTTGTTTTATATTTTGTTCGTCTGCAGACATTGATTAATTTAGGCGTGGTCGTTGTTAATAGAAAAGCAACTTGATATAACTGACGTTTGGTATTGTATTGTATTTTACTAAAATTTTGTAAAATAATGCTACCGGTGAAGGTTGCTTCGGGAAAGAATTTTATTGGGAAACTCAGAGAAAGAACAAAGCGAAAGGAAGGAAATTATCTTAAAATTAAAAAAGTTAACCAAGAAAGAGAATTCCAACTACTTAATGCAAAATGCAAATGAAAACAATGTTTAAATTACTGTTTCGAATAAGTGATGGGAATGGGAGAGGAGGAAGGGGGGGGGGGCGAGGGACTCAAAGGCATACGCGAAGTTCGAGTGGAGCGCTCAAGTCCCCTTTAATTTAATTCCGATTCAGGCCGGCGACATGCAGAGCAGGTAGATATTTGATACAAGCAGTCTTCACTCGATAAACGCGCGTCAAACAATCAGGCTTTCGACAAATTTGTGCTCCGCCCCGTAATTTTCCGCGTACGTTGGATACACTGCTCTCTCTCTCTCTCTCTCTCTCTCTCGAACATCCGACGAAACGTCAATCCTGTCAAACCCTTTCACTCGTTCGTTTTCAGCCGCAGCTGCGATGAGGTGCTGCGCCCTCCCTTCGCTGCTCGGCCAATCTCTGTGACGACGCTCCGCTGTCCTGATTTTAATGTTCATTCGGATCCACGTCCTTTTTTTTCTTTCTTTTTTTTTTATCTCTCGTCCCCCACCTTTGCTCGTTTGTTTGCTTTATTTTACTTTTACGTATACGTTGCCTCTCGTCCTTTTGCCGCGAATTAGTCCGTATTTTCGTGTACAAAAAAGCTATCAAGCACACAGATGGGAAGCAGAAAATATACATGCTCTCGTTACGTACGGCCTCAAAGGATAGGCATTGTTTTTCATTTGAAAGTAATCAATGGTACTTAATGTGTATCGCAGAACCATTGATAAATGATATTAAACACTTTTTTTTAATAATAATTTATAGAGATTTGATTCTCTTATTCTTATAATATAAAATTTCAAGATTTAAAATCTCCATAAAGTCTTATAATTCTTAATTAGAACGAAAAATCTCTATAATCAATGGCAAACATTTTTGATAAATTGCTTCAGAGATCAATAATAAGACATTTTAATTAACTTGGGCAAATTGAAACGTTTATAATTTTATCATAATTAAATCTTGATATTTTTTCAATTAATGAAAATTTAATGAAACCTCAGTAAGAAAGACTATTTTGAAAGTTAAAACTGCGTTCTTATTGAATAAAAACATAGTTCAATTGCCTTACTCTGGGATATGGCTTACCGAGTCTGAAATTCTAATCAACCTTTTATCGTACCACTTTTACCAAGCGATTTCCGTTTAATTACTCATTCGAAAGGGATAAAATCCTTTCTACGTCACTGAAGTCTCTCGAGCTGACGATTTTCACCATTTTATATTTTAATGCAAATTTAAATCTTTCTGAAAAAAGTAAATCTAGCCAAGTAAAAAAATGAAAAACTCTTAAAAACATTTTTTAGGATACGAATCAATTATACGTTATTCCTTGTAAATTTCATTACGTTAATGAAATCTGAATTGCGAGGGGGAAAAAAAAATGTTTCTCGCGGCTTTCGTCTCTGCAGCATCGCAGATGAGAAACGGAATCGCAAACGACGTAGCCGCGAGCTAATTTTGCATTTTTTCTTGGACTTTTACACGCCCTTCGATTCCGTAAATACAAAGTAAACGCGCACTTGTCGATCAGTTATCGAATTTTCGCAGGAAACCAGTCGAGGGCCGAATTAGCGCAATTTAAATACCAGATGCAACAGGAAGCGCGGAAAAGAGATTTTCTTATTACCGATGGCTGCCGTCAACTGCATTTTGCATCGACGAGATTCCAGAGTTCCGATGTTTCTCACAGTTCTGCGCTTTATTTTAGCGTAGACTTGAATTTTTACTCCTCACTTCTTTCGACAAGTTAGTACTTTACGCAATTAATGCAATTACTTTGTTTGATTAAACTTGAATGACCCACTTTCATCAAATTTGAATGCTGCCTAAAATAGTATTCAATAAAAATATTATTTCACAAACAATGTTAGTGCAGAGATCTTTCGAAGCTAATTTATTACAATTACAATCAGAATTAATGGTTGCTTAAATTTCTTGCCAAGCGAAGAACTTGACAACGCGGCATAAATGTTCTTATTTTTCTGCTGCAACCGTTTAATTAAGCTTAGTAAAGAATTTAATCTCCATTTCAGGAATATCGGTTGTGTTATCTCTCTTGAGGCGAAAAAAATGAAGGAGAGAAGCTAAAGCAAGAGGAGCTCTTTCCTCTTCCGAATAATAAACACGCTTATAAAGGCAGATAAAGCGAGGCGGGTGCAAAGTCGCAAGTATGCCTGAAAATACAAACACCCCTCCCTCCTCCCTCGCAGTCGGCGTATCTTTAACTCCATCGCGTTTCATCCTCATAATGCACAATCCCGTAACTGAGAACGATATACGGAAGGAGAGAGATGAAAATCTCTCTCTCTCGACTGCTCCTCTCCGCGGGAAGCTTTGGGGTTAACGCGGATTCTCGCGAGCATTATTGCATGAGCCGTCGCTTCTGAATGGGCTTAAATTTAAAAAAGTTGACCAGGCGTCAGGCGGATAGAAGGAGCGCTCGCCGTCGCGCTTATATCATACTGTTTGAAAAGGCTGAGGAGCAAGGAGAACTTGGTCGGACGCGCCGACAAAATGCTGAACTCTCGACCTCTCGGAATCGCAAACCTGGGAGAAAACTCGCGGGAGAAAAGGGAGCGGCGACGGGCGACGTTTCAATGCGGCCATAATCGCGGTATTTCCCAGAGTCTCCCTTTTCCTTTGCCCCCGCTTTCACGAGGCGACATATTTTCGAGGCTCATGAATGCTTTACGCTGCCGCTGTTGAGGAACAGCGAGCGATTGATTGCGCAGCCCTAAACGACTTTCCGCCGCTAAAACGTTCCGTTAACAATTCACGCGGAAATAATTAGCTTTTAATCTCCATTGCGCAATGCACAGTCATCGATTCAACGTGTTTCACAATTTAAAAATTCGTCCGTATAGAGTTGCATTCGAATTACTGTCTGTTCCTGCTTTGTACAGCAGAAAGGATTGGAAATTTCTTCCATCGAAATGAATCGTAATGCTCGATTGAATGGCCGCATATTTCAGAAATGGATTTATATACGAGAAGTTATTGGGAGGAAAGGGGTTTTTTCTCTGAATTGAGGTATAGTTTATGTATCACAGTTTTCCAGTATTGATAAGATATTTTTCATTTCATTAAAAGAATTAAATTAATTTTTTTTTTCAACTTTACCGAATACAATACTTTATTCGAATTCCTGCAGAAAACTTTTTTTTCTATTTCAACAATCTTGTAATTAACACTTTGTACTCGATATGGCTCGTTATTAAAACTTTTATTTCACAGAAAATACGTATAACTTAATTTATTAAGAAATTTCATAGTTGTTTTATTTTTACAGTTATTCTATTGCTATGGTAATTTAGACTTATTGATTATTGAGCTTTTAACCCGTTTACAAAAGCGGAATACCGAAACAACTAGCAAAAGCTTGATCATTCGTAATAAGTTTTGATAAAATTTTCCTGTCTTTTAAAAGTTTAAATAATTTTTCGACGCGTTATCTACTACAACTTTGCTTGTTACTACCTGCAAAAGCATTTGTTAAAATTTGAAATTTAAATAACCCAATTTACACACCGAAACTTTTTATATTTCAAAATTCAAAAGGTTCACACAAACTCTTTTCCATTTGACATTTTTCGTTAAATATTTAATAACTAGATATATTTGACGACTAATAAAGAGAATTATAAACTTCTATTACAATTTTTTTATATTTTGAAATTTCACTGTATTTTACTTTGCATTCTTCCATTAAGATTTGAAAGTAATCTAACCTTTTAAGTTTCAGATACGCTTACTTGTATTCTAAGCACGTTTTTCGGGTAGACCTTTTTGCCAACATCGAGTTTTATATAACGTCAACATGTCCAAATAAAATGATCGATTGTATATTGAAATATACATACGAGAAGTGACAGGAAATTTCAAAACAGTTTGTCGTTAACTGAATGTGTTTTGACGATTTATTTATTCCTCTTTAGTTGTATACTTACACGAATCTGTAAATATTTCTGTATTTATGCATGCTTCCTTTTTACTTTTATGATACAGTGCTTGTTGTTTAAAATAAAATTTTTGCAATCATCGTAAATGCAAACTAAATACACACGAAAAATTATGAAAGCAGTGATTATAAAAATCTTTAATGTACTTGTAATTCTTATAAAAAACCTTATTATAGTTTTCCAGCAAACAGTAAAGCTTTTCAGCATCGCGATATAACATTATTTTGCATAATATCAAAGTCATCCTTTCTTTGTAAATTACAATTTTTTTTTCCATTTACGTTCATTCTATTAGCAATACTAATATTATATATTAGCTATTGAATAAATAAATAAATGTTTCGCTATAATAAGTATTTTCGAACAGTGCAATATAGGTTGATTCGGTCCAGTTATTGCTTTTTGTGCCAATAAAAGAAAAAGATAAAAGCTACACCTTTTGAACTTGTAGAACTTCAAAGAACGAAAATTGTATCGCATTCTTCACTCGCAATACGCATTTTCTGTATGATCGATCTGTAACCATTTATGCTTTTATCAAGATCATAAAATTTAAATTAAAGTCAAGAATGTAGATTAGATTGCGGGAAAAATGTACTTTAAAAGAATAATGCGTTAAAAAATAAGAATAACGAATAGGAATATGCATTTTTGCTCTTTTTTTTACTTTACTTTGGCTAAGAAATCAATGGCTGAAGAAATCAATGGCAAATAGACTTATGTAAAAAAGTATTTTCCAAACGAATATTGCAATTAAATACAATGATTTACTAGTAAGTACAACGTATGTACAACGAACGACGTTGAAAATATTTTTAAATTTTAACAAACTGGAATCTAATATTGATTCACAGAATATATTAAAATAAAATGTAAGCTTACATTTGGAAACTTTAGTTATCACGCAATTACTCAAACCCATTTTTATTAAAAAAAAATTTCATCACAATGGCAACACGTAATTTGTGACTCGAAAAGTTTGACGATCTGTATAAATTCGAGGAAAATATCCTGTATAAAACAGTTAATTAGCGCATAAGCAACTAAAATAAAATCTATGATCGAAACGCAAAAATGAGAAAAATAAATTTTTTCCAAACTATTCGCCAAAAGTACAAGCACCGCCGTGTCACGGCGATCGAAAAACTGCCTTGGAGCTAGAAAAAAGCCGCGGAAGTGCTCCTCTCACGTCCTCTTTTCACGCGACATTTATTCGACGATACACGAGGACTAAGTATAGCGGCTGCGCGTATTATCCTATATCGGTTTCTCTCGTTTCTCGCGTACCTGACGCTTGCCCATCAATATTGATCACTTGGCGAGAAGTGGCTCGGCCAGCGCGAGTCTGCGGAGTAGCAGTATCCCCAGTGAAAGTAATTATCGCCCTCTTAAGCACCAGCGGATCAACTGCGATTACGCGTATTCTGGAAACGTACAATATTACTCAGACAAGAGGAATTTTAAAACTAGATGCAAAGAAATAACTTTCATTCCCCTTCGTGATGCTTTTTCTATGAATTTCTGATTTTTGTCAGCAATTCGCTAGATTACTAAGATAGAAAAAATCTGTTTTATCAATGCTACATGTGTATTACTGTAACTAAGCAGATATTCTATGTCTTTTCATTTGCGTCGTGGCCGTACATTACAGTTTTATTTTAAATTGAAGATTTCATGAATCCTCATGGAAGAAACAAGTTGATTTTCATTTTGAAACTTTTTGAAAAGCATTAAAAAGTGATGTATTAAAAATGGTAAAATTAAATTGAAAAGCTTGAAAACCTGCATAATTTCTCTAATTCTGTGAATTTTAAGAATAAACCTGTTATCAGAATAAACATTTCTGCTAAAATGATATATTAAAATGCAAAGTGTCTTATTCCTTAAAAGAAATAAACTTACTTAGGTCTTCAGCATGAGATCGTAAAAAAGTTCAAGATGACGCGATTACAGTAAGGAGCTGACGTCGAATAATCGCCGAAGAATTCGGCTACTGGATCGCTGCGAAATCAATCCTCTCGCCGATAAAGTCGCGGAGCAGGGAACACCGATACGGCTGCCTCCGTACATACATTACCCCTTCGAGAGGCAGAGAGTCAAGAGGGACTCGCTAATGATGCGAGAATTCGTCTAATCTTGCGGATACGCTGAGGGAGGCGCCCTTGGAAAATCCACTTTTCTTCCCCCCCGCCGTGCGATAAGATTACGTCGAGGCGCAATCAAGAAAACTGGATGGCTGCGCGAAAGAGGCTCCGCAGAATATCTCCTCAGGCGCGAATACCCGCGATAGCCGAAGTGAGCAGGTTCGATAGATAAGCCGTGTATACGCGGAGGTTAAATGTCACGATGGACTCGAAAGTCCGTTTGTAAAGAGCCAATGGAAGTCGATATGACCTGCCGTGGAAAATGTGCCGGACGCTGCATATTGTCAACGCGTCCCCGCCGCTCCCGCCTTGTTTGCCCGACCTAAACGACCACGCTAAGGTAGAAAATTCCGACGTTCGCCATTCTCCGGCTCCAAGGCGAGGAAGGATTTGCAAGACTGCACATTTTCGACAGATCGACGCTCGAATTGTTCGCGTAACCCTGAGTATTAATGGTTCAGTGTTTCTCTTCAATTTCCCTGAATCTTCTCTTATCGCATTTAAAGAAGATGAGAAGAAGATCCATTTTTATGCCATTTATCATTTATGTTTTTAAAAACCTTATATAACAGGAATTGGGACAATATGCTTCGTCTGACTAAATTCAGTAATAATCTACTTATGATATTTAATCAGAATGTAGAAATCGATGTTGTCTATATGCCAGCTAACCATTTTGTGACATTTCAAAACAAATTAATAATTAATAATAAAACTATTTATAATATGTATTATTACTCAAAATAAATTCAAACATAAATTGTGACGATTTCTAAATAAAATCAAAATGCAACTGTACTCATTTCAATATATTCAAAGATATACAGAAGTACGATTAACTTAAAAGCATATTCTATTGAAAATAATAATTAAATTGAAAATGAATTTCATGTGAATACTAAATGACAAATTAAATTTATTCGAACATCTTGTGCATAATATTCTCGCAATTCTGATTATGACTTATGACTAAGCAATATCAGTTTATGAATATTGTGTATATTTATACCGCAAAGGATTATTGTAATCCAAACAGGTACAACGTTTTGTTCGAATTACTTTGAAAATGTCTATACTATGTATTGTAATATTAATTGAATTAAATAAACAATTTAATAACTTTGCAGAAATAGAGTTTAATCATCTCACATATCAGGAGTAGAATATTGCGTGGATATATAGAATTGAGGCCAAATAGTTTAACTTGATAAATGCAACGTACCAAGAAAGAAAAAGGCGATTTTATCAGTTTTCGGTAATATGCTTCCAGGCAGAAAAGAAAATTGCAGCGAAATAGTTGAAGAGCCAGATAATAATTGTCAAGCTAAACAAGCCGTACCATTCGGATTCCATTCATACTTTATCTCGTCCCTTCATTAAAACCGCGCCTTACTCGATCTCCCGCTGCGCATCTCCCCCTCATCGTTCCTCGCTCTGATGTATTCGCAAACAAATTGATGGATTCCCGCGGGTTATCGTATCGTTTAATGACCTTTTTTTCTATTAAACCATCATTCCTTCCGCCTCGGATCCATCACGAACCCCGTTGCGCCGATCCTTCATCACTTGCTTCTTCTTTTTTTCTCAACCCTGACATTCAGCCGCAGCAGCGGTTGCCGAACTCTGACACTGCACGCAGAGAGCACTCGAGGGGCTCCTCGGTCGGTTATATAATAAAAATCTCCGGCCTAAATCACGCCCTGCTTGCCTTCGTCAACAAGCCATCCGTCATTTTTCGACATCGATTTCTCAGCCGTCCGGGCCGGCAGGCAGATCGAATCGCGCGTCGCACCGTGCGCGGGCATAATGTTCGTCGTTACCCAGGCGTAATGTAACCCAGGCAAAGCTGTATACTGCGAGCCGTCGCTAAGTCGGTGTGGGTTGCGCACGCGGCCCGAAAGGGGGATGATCCCTTTACCGATTGCTCGCTCACTCGTCGCCTCACCTGCCTCTTGATTGCTCGTGCGAGCCTAAACGCGGATCCTACAAGTTCGTTTACCCAAGCCGCGTTATGCTGCTGATCGCCCGGTAAGGCGACGCAGAGATTCCATATCCAGAGGTATATAATAGTGTGCGAAATTTCGCGCGAACAGATTTTTGCTCGAAATGATTTATCGGCCGAAAATATATTATATATATGATATACAATGGAGTTTTTTTGCTTTGTATGATAGAGATTTTAATTTTACCTGAATTTTTTTAAGGCTTTCTTTCCGAAGCTTTCCAAATTAATGATTTTTATTTGCGAAAACAGAAGAGTAATAAATGAGTATTCGTTTTATGGTTTCGGAATTAATTTGATGAAGTTTTATTTCACGTTTATGAACAACAATTTTTGATTGGAAATATTCGATTACATATACATCCCAATGCCATCGTGCAACCTTTTCATTTTTATATAGCTGAAATATGGTTAATGAAAACAATCAAAGTTCCGATTACTTTAGGATATTTTATTTTATTTTTCCAGCATTTTACATTATTATAGTCCAATATATTCGATATTGTTAGACCTTCATACTCGTAAGAAATGATTTGAGGTAGGTAGCATAAGTTATTTCACATTTAAATTAACAGTACGAAGCCAGTATTCGTTCGGCTTAATGCTCGCAAGTTTCGTCATGTTTAAAAGATTAGTTATGCTTAAATAATAGAAAGGTTTAGATAATATATATTTACAGGCCCTAAAATCAAACATTGCTTTACCGTGAAATTGAACGAAAGTTATTTATAGTTCGGTAAGTTATACTCGGTTTTACTATATATATATTGTTCGTCTACTTCCTCAATTATGATAGTTCAGGAAACAAAATAACGAACTTATTGATTGTTTTTCAGTACGAAAGTTACAACCACTGCAAATAGATTACAAGTCTTACAGAATGCTTATACGTGCGGTAACCTTCTTAAATTCTTAAATAATTGTTGTTATTGTAAATTCGTCTTTATATATAATACCTTTAATATTTTACCGAATCTTAAATAAAATGGACGTAAGAAGGAAAAAAGCAAAAATCGTTTATGCATAAATAATATAGAAATAAAAGATGTTGAGTTTACGCGGCATATATCTTCTAAGAGAAACCAATGGGATATCAAAGCTGCAGAGAGAAAACTTTGTATCGCTTTCCTCTTCCGTATACTCGAGAGGATCAAAGCTCCGAAAAGTAATGGAATTTCTGAGGGAGTCAGAATTTTTATGGCTAGATTCTTTTGCAGCCCCGAAATGCGCTGCTCCCGCGGCGTCCGGTGCATTTTAGAACATGACTCCTTAGGTGTGCTTCTCCTCTCTTTGGTTAATTTCTCCAGTCTAGTGAGCAGAGTCCACGGATGCCTCACGCTCTGCCCGGGGATTTACATTGCAAGTCGATCGAAAGCGAGCAGCAACAGCAGCAGGTTTCATTACGCGGTCGCCTTCAATAGAGGAGAGACGGAGAGAGAGAGAGGCAGAGAGCAAGC
This sequence comes from Ormyrus nitidulus, assembly GCA_900474335.1. Taxonomy (NCBI): domain Eukaryota; kingdom Metazoa; phylum Arthropoda; class Insecta; order Hymenoptera; family Ormyridae; genus Ormyrus; species Ormyrus nitidulus. The sequence goes on along the minus strand of UCOL01003201.1, from coordinate 5,127 downwards.
CGCTCCACTTTCCTTGGTGACACGCGCGCTTCAAACGCAAATCGCGCGCGCTTAAAGCGGCCCGAGCTTCTACTGCCACTGCTGTCGCAGAAATCGAGCATCCCGCCCGCGTAATAATGCCAACTTCTCGCTGCCCTTATATTGCGAAGGCCACATCGCGCGCCGCGCGGAGCCGCGCTTTATCCCCATTTTTAGCCTGCCTTATTTCGCTGGCTGACATTTAAAGAGCAGACGAAGCCGAGAGGGTATAACGAACTTTTTGTCTATATTCCGGTTACCTCGGCTTTTTATTTCTCCTACTGGCTTTCATTATCCTTTTTTTTAAACGGCTGTTTATTTTGACCATGTACCAATTTGGCACTTTAAGGGAACCGAGTCACTTAAACTCAATTAAGGTACAAAAAGGTTGGTGGTAAAATTGTCTTTAATCCAAGTTGGAAATTGGATTGAATTTTGAAAAGTTTAATCGGAAAATAATAATTATTTATCCTCTCTTAATATTTAATAAAAAAGTCGTGAAACAATTAAGAACTGGAATTCATATTTTATTATTGAGAAATCTTTACAACAAAGTGAAGTTTTAAAGAAAAACTTTCACATTTAATTATTAATTCGTATATTCGAGTATTTTACAGGAAAGTATATAAAAATATTAAAATATTAATTGCATTACAATTAATCAATATATCTAACAAACAGTATTTTTTAATTATTTAACTGATAACAATTAATATTAATTTTCAAATTTATAATCAAAAAACTGTTTGCTTCCATTTTCCGAAATTGCGGTACGAGCGTTTTTCTTCAATTTGCGAAAAAGTGTATCCGCAAATATAAGCAGGTCTATTTTAAAACCTTCCTACGCCTTGTTAAAGTATTTTTTCACTTTTTTAAAACAAAACTCTACCCTTTCAACGAGCTAATAAAAACTTAATGTATGATAAAATCTTAGTTTTAGGAAAAATATTTATTTTAAGAACAAGTTCTATTAAGTTATAAGAAAGTGGCATCTTTTAAATGATGGCACATAAAGAATACCGATTTATAGCAACATTCAATAGAAAATAATCATCAAAAAAGTTTTAAATCAACTTGAATGTTTCTAGAACTCACCAAAAAATCAATTTCTACTATAACCCACGATTATCTACAAAAATTTTATTTCAAAAGATGACTTGAATATTCGAAGAGCAGGTAAGAATAAAATACATCAAGTTCGTTGGTTCTGTCGAACTTATTACTTAATTACGCCAGTACGGCCTGTTATTATTGAATTCCAATAAAGTTTCGTATAGCGCAAAGAAAACTTCATTCAAAAGTAAAAAGTTCGTTAACGCGGGCCGAGAATCTAAAGAAGCAGGAAAACCATTAAATCCATACTTGTGGAAGGAGCGACGAGGAGAAATCGTTAAAAAGCGACAGCGAGCAACAGCGAACTCACCTAGTAATGAGTGAAAATATCGGACTTGGTAAGTGTCGACGGTAGGCCGAAAATTAGTTTTCTATCTCGTATCGGCAAAAGTCCGGGGCTCATCGTCGTCCTCGTCCTCCTCGACAGCCCTCGGCCGTTCTCCAGACGTGGCTCTCGCGAGCAGTAGCAGGAACAATAGTTGCTGTTGGCCCGACGCCGTTCTCGGACTCGCATCCAAAAGCATCGGCAAGACCGGTCCCGTCTCCTTCCCCTCGCAAGCACGAAAACAGCAGCAGCAGCAGCAGCAGCACTGCTCGAGTGTCATAGCTCGACCGATCTCGCCGATCTTTGTGCCGTCGCTTCGCTCATCCTCGTTCGTTTAGTCCTCGTCCTCTTTCCTGACCCCTTCTCTCTCTCTCTCTCTCTCTCTTCCTCGTGGAAGAGAGGCCAGGCCAGAAAGAGAGAGAGAGGTAAAAAAAAAAGAGAGCTCTCGCACAGGTCCGGCTCACACGACTTGAGCGCGCGCGCGGCCACGACGACGACGACGGCGACGGCTCGGACACGCGGGCGAGAATCGCTGTGGGAGCGCGGCTGCCTGCCGCCCCAGACCTTCTCTCGCTACCGCGCAAGCTCCCCCTCCCGAGCTTTCGCGACTTCGCGCGCGCATACCCGCTCTCTCTATCTCTCTCTCTCTCTCTCTCTCTCGGTGTCGCTTGGCGTACGCGCGCGCGGACTACTTTTCACCCCTTTCTCCCCCCCGCCACCCTCGCTGCGAGGAAAACAGCGGGAGGAGGAAATCCTTTGCCTTTCGCTCCTCGATAGCTTTTTTTTTTTTTTTCTTCCTGCCTCGACGGAGAGGGGACGCTTGTGCGGGCGGCTATGTGCACTTGCAGACCGATGCGCGCGAGGTTGGGGCTTTCGCGCAGCGGGAACTCAAATCCCTGTCAGTCGGTGAATGCTAATCCGACGGTGGAGAAATGAATGGAAATCGCGTCGTTTTTTAGTGTTATTATGGAGGCGAGGAGAGATTGGCGAAACGAATTTGTTTCTTCATTTTTCATTATGGATTGAAATCCATTAATATGTGCCGTTTTAAGAAAAGTTGTGAATCAGAATTTAAAATCTTTAACAAAACTCCAATTTACTTATTATTGTGGAATTTTTTTTATCTTTATTTTATTTTAACAAAATAAGCGACAAATGTGTAACAATACATATCAGAGGTTCTGCTGACGGCTTGGCTGGAAATTACTAAATAATTAAGCACACCTGCAAACTGGAAAGGAAAATAGATCCAATAATCGGCTCTCCTGAAATTAACAGATGTTACGAGAAAAACTGACGGAAGCTGACTGATGCATTATCAGGCATTCATGCAAAATTTATGCACGGGGCTTATTGCTAGGCCTGAGTACTCACATTATACGTACAGCTAATTCGTATGCAATAGAGTATACAATGTACAGAGGCGCAGGGCTGCTTCTCGACGGCGGTTAGGAATATGCGGTTTGACGTTTTCACAGTACCCGGAGAGAAAGCTGACTTCTTGTCACAGATATATGTAATATATTTTGCAGCAGCCCGGTTGGCTTGAAATGAGATTTGCCTCGTTATTTTGTCGGCGGTATTACGAATAGTACAGAAATCAATTTTTTGAAAGTAGGAATTAATAGACGAGAATTTTTTAAAAACAATTGTATCTATAATTTTAAAAAATGATTTACCGCAGTAATTTGAATTTTAATTAATAATATGTAACATAAATCCATAATAATTCATGATAATTTAAATACGCATTAGAAAATGCTTTAAGCAATTTTTAACATTGCGTTTTGAAATAGTACTTATATAATGCAGAAAATTGTATAGCTTTAATATTATCTACACTGGAATTTATTGAACAATAAACTTGACGATTTGCATACATCAATTCATTTTTTTTAAATAAAAGTAAGTTTTTAATTTCTGTATTCGACATCCAACTACGTATTACTGATTTTCTTTTGCGCAAAGCTTGTCAGTTACTTATATTAGTGAAATAAAAAATTTAATGTAATAATATATTCGATACAGGTAAATAAGTAGTCTCCAGATTTGTTTTTCCGGAACTTACTTATTACCTTTGAAAATCGTCAATTGCTTTGATCTTTTATGAAATGTTATTTAAACGTATGCATTTCTTTGAAAACACAATTCTATGAACAGTGTAGACTCTTTTTTAATAACATCTTAGATTTTTCGACCTACATGAAAATTTAAAAATTTCGCAATATAAAATTCTTGGAAAATCACTTTTTAAAGTATTAATAATTGAATATTAATTTATTATTAAATTTTCATGAAAACTGTATATTTTCCTTCGGTTCAAATAAAAAAGGTACATAAACCTACGAAGTTGAAAATTTTAGTTTCCCAAATAGTGGCAAAATACATGCCAGTATCCTAAAAATAGATATCCAGTTTCTAATTCTGCGATAAAATGTCTACTTTTACCCTCTTTCATTCCAAAGTCTCTTTTCAACCCTTCGGCGTTAAAACCACACTCCCCCCCTTTCCGAATATTTGAAACACATTGCAGTCAAGCGACCCACGTAGCAGTAGCCCTTCCGAACAGTTGAAATCGGTATCCGCGGCGTGGCGACGATCTCTCTGCACCCCCTGGCGTTATAAAAAAATATGAGCGCCGGCGCCGTCGATATATGCCGCGAATCACGGCCGCGCAGACGGCGTTATTTTCGTGCAGCGCGCCGTTGAAAAGGAGAGAGCCGCCTCCCGGAAAAAGAAAATCGTCGCGGCCGCAAAGCCGCGCCCCGGAGAAGAAAGGGAACGGCTCTCTCGCTCAGAGGCCCTCATCATCCTCCGCTAATATTTACATTGCGGGCACAAAGCAGCTGGGCTGCGCCACCGACTCGGCCAAAGAGCGCTTGCGGTTGAAAAGATGCGAAGCTCGCCGGGGAGCGAATCGACCTGGGCAGTCGCGGAGCCGCGAGATCGTCGGGTAGGTATACTGCCGTACGAGCATGCGATTAGACTTGGGTAAGGGTAGGTAGGCTTCGAGATAAATGTTGAGGTCTTTTAGAATGATTTACATTTTTAAATTTGGGGCAAATAATAATACAGCTTTTATTGAAATGTTATTCTCGAATATTTTAAAAGCGAATAATTTATTGTGACAAAACATTCGTACAACTTATTTTCACTTGCGCAAACTTGTATATTGTAAATATACAATCTATATAAATTTTTTATTAGAGTTATAAAAAGAAAGAGCAAGCTGGCATGCATTACCTGGAATAGCACGTTATACGTCGGTCACAATTTATTCCAATTGATGCTTCAGAACATTTATGAAAAGATAGATCTATTCATAAAAACCGACTTATAAATCTTGCGTGTATTCTTTTACAGATTATAAAAACTGTCAAACACGAAACTAATAAGAGCTTGGAAAAAATCCCATTGAAAGTTTTCTTGTTTATGTTTAAACATTTAAATTCACTAAATAATTTAAATTTTCATTTATTTACTATATACTATTAAAATTAAAATTATTTTTTCCCAACTCGGGCATGAAATGGCCCTCATTTCTTGCTAGAAAGTAGCGTAGAAAATCGAACATTGCAAACGTTTGACAAAATTGTTTATCCGAGCAGGAAAAAATAAATGTTATTTTTCCCCGCTTCCGGCGGGGTTTACCGGGCAAAAAAGTCACTTTT
>UCOL01003200.1:0-20380 GCA_900474335.1 Ormyrus nitidulus | reverse complement strand
CTTCTTATCATTTTATTATCTTTGATTACTTCTAACATAGGTTAGATTGCTAAGTATATTGCCACTGCCACTACTATATCTTATTTTTATAAACTACTATTTCGCTCTTAGTGCTGTAGATGTCTCAGCTCCGTGAAGTCCCAAAATGATATGCGAATATTCTAAAAAAAAAATACAATTAATTGCGGAATTGTTAGAAACGTTAACAACCGCAAATTAAAAAATTGCGGGTCCTCTCAGATTTTTGTAAAAAATCAAAAACTGTTAGGCCCTAAAAAATTGTAAATATAAAAGTTACTATGTAAATAAGCGTTGTTAAAATACGAAATCAACGCAAATCGTTTACAATTTAATTGCGGGTTACGTAAAAAACTGCGTTTTTACAAAATTCGCAATAATTATTTAATAATTAATTTATCCTTTTTCTACGCAAATTTTCCGACGATTTCTGTTCCTCGGTCCGATTATCCAAATTGTTACTAGAGCGGGCTAGGGATATTTTGTAACAAAATTTATAAGAAAGGAATTTAAAAGGAATTTAAAGGAAACAGGTGCGAGGTTAAGTTTATGAGTCCAGATGCTGAGAGGAAACAAAAATGAAAAAACACAGGTAAATCATTTCATTAAAATGTAAATTTTATTTAGAAACTTTTTAATCAATGCACAGCAATCGGGCCTCCAGTGGCTCTTTGATAGCTGGACGGCGGAGACAAAAAATGATCTTAAATTTCATGAAGTGAGTACACACTTGTAAGATTTTTCTTCTCTGTTTATGTTTGTTACTCTACCATCAAGCATGTATTAATCTATTAATACTTTTATTAATACTTCAGTGAAAGTGCATTTTAAAGAGTTGAGCTCTTTTATTATTTTCTAATGCTTGTTTGCTCCGTCCTAGATATTGCTGCCATCGAGGAGGTCCTTCACGGTGAGCAGGATGCGAGTCTCCAGAGGCTCTCTGATAGCTGGACAGCAGTGACACGATAATCATTTTCAATTCGATGAGGTGAGTACTAACTCGTGAGAGCCTTACCGTTTTCTACTTTTGTTAGTCTCCGTAACCTGCATGCTACATTTACTAACACTTCAGTGAGAGCGCATGTTAAAGCAGTAAACTTTTGATACTCTCACTTACTCTAGATTTGTAATAATTCTATTTGTTCCATCCTAGGCTGTTCTTGGAATCGGAGCTTCAACAAAAAAAAATGCTGCTACTAGAAGTTTCCTGCTTGCTGCTTCTACTTGGTGCGAGTGCTGCTTTTATTAGAAGTAAGTACGCAGCTGTAAGCTTGCTTTTATTTACTTGTTTGCTTTGTCCTATTGTATGCTTTGCAATATAATCTGCATGCTAAAGTTAAATGCATGCTTAAATAACATATATGAAAGTGTCAACAAGCAATGCCTCGACACTATCATCACTTTTATAATTATTATCTTCTAATGCTTGTTCGTTCCATCCTAGGTGTTGCTGTCGTCAAGGTGTTCCTTTAAGGTGCATCCTTTGATTATGGATATGTTTTTGCAAATTTTACCAATAGGGAAACCATCAGACAGGTATTTTCAATTGCTTATGAAATGCTGAATACTTTAGAATATATAATTTTTTATATGATTAGTCATTTTAATAATTAATTTTCATGCTTCGTTTATTTGCTGCTAATATGTTTGAAAATTTAACATGCCCGGTGGGTCCACATGATAAAGTCAAAGAATATGTTGAAGCAGAAATTACAATAAAAAACTAAAACTAAATTTGGTGTTTCAGTTTTTAAATTGAAGAATTTATTTGCAAACATCAGAAGGCTTAAGACCTGCAAAAATAACATTTCCTGGTGCAGATGATGAAAAAATTGGAAAAAAAATGGTTAAAAACAGCTGTAAAATTTGTTCCGTGTCCACCTCCAGGAAAAAGACGAAAATCCATAAAGCGTGATTCTTTATCTGAAGATTCGATGCAAAATCTTGCTCTGTTAAAGTCTCACCTGTGAAGGACAACGAAGAAAATGATAAGTCGACATCTAAACCTAAAAGAGGCTCAAAATCGCCATCTAAAACAATTGATCCTAAAAAATTAGCCAAAACACAATCTTCTGCCTTAAAAAATAAACGAGAAAAAAAGACTGAAAAAAAAGAAAATAAGTCTGAACAAAAGACTGATGACGATCAAAATGAATTTTGTATTACTACAGATCAATCAGAATACGAGGAAAGTACTGAGAATAATACAAACAAAGACTACATGGAATCGGATTTTTGTAAGTGAAAACTTAACTAAAATGTGTATTTAATTTTACGTAACCATAATTAACTTTTTATTGCTATATTTTATTTAGTTAATAATAAATTTGGAGAAGCCAGCACCGATAGCCACGAAGACGATACGATTATTAGTCCAGAAAAGATAAATGTTTCTTCTACAAGCGTTGAAAAATTAGATGAATCTAGTAACTCCAGCAGTAGCATAAATGAAGAAAGTGATACACCTGCCGAAAATATTCCTTGGACAATGCAAGAAGATAAAATACTTTTAGAAAATGTTCAAAAAGATTATTCTGAAAAATCTTTTCACAAAATAAGTTTACTTTTAAAAAATCGAACTATTGAGCAGGTAATTACGAATTTTTATTTATATTATACTTGATTTACAAGTTTTGTATTACGTTCGTTCATTTCATTTTCATTTCAGGTAAAGGAACGATGTGAATATTTGCTACATCTGATAGAAAAAATGGCATAATTTTTTCTTGTATATAACGTTTTTGTACAAAGTTGTTTATAAAGTGTAAATAGCCGATAATAAACAAGAAAATATCTAAAATTTATATTTAAAAAATGATGGCTTCAATTTTTTCTTACAATTTTCAACTTCAACGATATAATTTACAAATTTACCATTTTATTTTAGCATGATGCAAATTGTTTCTCGCTATAATGAAATATTAGATACATTAGATGCGTTCGCATTAATTATAAATTGTTGCAATAGAATGCAGTCTTACAATAGGCTTATATTGTAGAAAAACGCTGTTTACAACATTAAATGTCTAATATACACGTAAAACTTCTTTCATCGCATGCGTGTAAATTTTTTCAACTGTTTTAGAGGAAAATTTTTATTGTTACACTCTCATTTTGAAAAAATTTTACGCTAGTAGTTTTACTTATTAGTAAAGATTTTACAAATGTTTACTAAAATAAATTTTCTATAAAAATCTTGTTTGAAAGCAAATATATAGTATATAGTAAGATAAAAGTAACAGTGCTAACACATTCAGTGGTAGCATCATTTTGAAATTGCATTTTTAAAAATACAATCCAAATCAGAAAATAAAGTACTTCATTAATTAAATTTAGATACTTAATGTTATACAAACTTACGAAAGTTATTGATTTCTCCTAGGACTAAACTGTATTATACCACTGGTACTTTTATCACACTTCAACATGTTATTTCATGAAAATTTCGGTTTCTAATAACAAGAATATTATAAAAATGACAAGGTTTCTATCAAATCTAGTTAAAGTATAAAATTATTCTTAATGTAATAATGTACAATGATTTAATTGAGGTGCGAATTGTTTGACAAGATTCGATCTTTATCTTATAATTGATTGTTTCATTATGGCTATTGAATTTTAATTTTACGTAATTTTTTTTTATGAAATTGTACATAAATATTTGCAAAGGTCTGTACAAAGTGAGTGGGTTGAGTTTTGTATCAGCACGCACATATTTACAATTACATATGGAATTCAAGTTATACATATGTAACGTTTTAAAAGAATCGAAGTTAATATTAACTTATAAAGTAAACAAACTTTACTTTTTAATTATGATATTAAATAAAACGGTATTCAAATATTTAGGTGCTTTGAAATTCATAAAAAAATTAATTTGGACAATTAACTTAAAACACCTCCATATCTACTTCTACTCCAATATCAAGGAAATCATCTCCATATTCTTGAATATGCCTTGAACGAGTTGGATTAGTTGGTTCAGAGTGATCTGGATCATCAGTTACAGGACTTGGTGGTGGATTGGAAACCGTTCTATCTGAATCAATTGGGATTCTATCCATTCCTTCACCTCTTCTTAATCTTGCTTCTTCTGCTATTTGCCGCGTGGAAAGCTCTGCCCGTGTTAGTAAAGCTGGTAAATCCTTATTTGAGCCATCTAACATTAATTAATTTATTAATAATTTTAATGTTCAATTCATTAGTAATTTTATATGATTTTTGTTTTATAATAATGTTGATCAACTTACTCTCAAAAAGTTTCATAAGTTCTTGTGACTGTTGCATTCTATTGGTATTTTCTGGTTCTTTTTTCTTCTCTGTAGCTTCTCTTTTGTCTCTATCAAATATTTCTCGAATTTTTGGTTGTGGAATGTGATCATCAGTTTTAATAAGGTGAAGGTAAACTCCACCTGCAGTTCTTCTTCTAGAACCATTCATAATCAGCATACCACCTTCCTCTTCGATCTGTCTTGTTTTTTCAAACAAATTAATAGCCTTTTCTTTTCCTAGAATTTCCACTACCCTTTCTACAAATCATTAAAATTATTTTAAAGATTAAATAAAATTTGGTATTTATATTTATTAAGTTAAATGAAAAAAGTTTTACAATAGTACATACTTATAAGAACATCTTTTTTCTCGGATAATTTTTCTGTAATATCGGCTGCTACATCATCAATGGAAGATTCAGTTGTTACTTTCAACTCTGGTATTATTCTAGCAGATCCTTTTGGATCTTCTTCATGATTTCTTCTTTTTCTTAAACTTAATCTAGCATTACGTCTATCACCAAATGTTCTTTTTCTTGTCACTCTTGATGCAGCCTCCTGATCTTCATCAGATGTGTTATTATCTCTATATTTTTTATGAGCAAGGGCACTTCCTAGCATATAATCATAACTTTCGACACTCCGATCTTTATTTAATCTTCTGGTTACTTCACAAGACTCCAAATCCTCTGTTAATGACACTTCTTGCAATTGGGCACACCAAACAGCATATTTATTAGATGACGGTTCCCACTGTGCAATAGATTTAACTACATTTTTTTTTTTCCTTCCAATTTTACAATTGGTCACTCTTCTTATTTTTCCTACTGCAGGTCCTGCGTCTGAATCGGAGTCACTACCTGATGATTCTGATACATCCGATTCATCGGTGCAATTGAGAACTTTAGTTTCTGACACAGGGGGCACATGAGCCGGAGGACGTTGAAGAACATTATATGTCTCAAAAACATCAACGGGCTGAAAAGAAATCAGAGTTCAATTGATATATTACTGTTTTTGTATAAAAGTATGAATGTAAAAGGTAAGTTCTTTAAAAATCTTTTTCCTATAAAGGGCTAACTTGCCCACTAAAATAATAAAATAAAAAAAAAAAAAAAAAAAATCTTTTTCAAATTTTACAGTTGAAGATGAAAAGTGCCAATCAGAGAATGTTCTATTAAATGTGCTAAACAAATATAATAACCTCTTAGAATACAATTAACAAGTAAAACGCTAATTTTTAGTACTAGATTCGTTTAAGACGAAAGCAAGTCCAGAGAACAAGGTTATGTTCAGATCCTGTCAAATAAAAATCTTACCTCCTCGTCGACGATTTCTCCGTCTTCGACTTCCAGCGATTCGGTCTCCATTGAGATTCCTTACACCAGTCGGAATATGTGAAACCTCTACTCCGTCGCGATGTTCACCTTCTTCGGCAGCTCTCACTTTATAGGAGGTGGCCCTGCGACGTCGAATCAGAGCTCGATTGGATTAAAATCGAACATCGGACTATCGGCAGTGTCGACGTTCTTTCCTAATCCCATTTACGTTTCGGCCAAACGAGCCGATCAGAACGGAGCAAAACTGCTCTCTGTGCACACGCAGAGATGGGCGCTCTCTCGTCGTCGTCGTCGTCGACACACGCAGTGTTCGCAACTCGCTAACCAGCAGTCTTCTTCGCTTCTATCTGATAGATTATATACATACGCAGTTCGTACTGCGAACTGTGAACTACCACTACTACCAGGTTTTGGATCCATGATGGCTATCCTTGTGTGTGTAGGCGGCACCACGCAAGGATCTATAGCGTGCAATGCACGTGAACGAAAGTCACACAACTACTTTAGCTTGAGTTTGTGAACCTGCTGATTTTCTGCTAATATGTTGGCAAGATTGGTGATTAATCTAAGCGCGGGAAATTTTTGAAATTTCATTCTACGCAGCAAGTAGAAAAAAAAAGTTGCTTGTTAAATTATATTTATAGATAATAGATCATTTGTACAATGATGATAGGTTAACTGTTTTAAATTTCTAATCGAAAACAAAATCAAACCCAAAAATGAAGTTCTACATTTTGTTTTGTCTTGTTACAAATGTTTTCATTTTTTTACTAATTTTGAAACACCGCATTATACTGGATAATGTTATTTAGATGTTAGCAAACTTGCACTTGCGTCACCGCGTTGAACCATCTTTAGGTTGTTAGGTTTGGTCACGACGTAAGGTTTTATATAGATGAAAATCTATAGAGTCAAGACAGCGCAATCGAAATGATTTGCGCCCATACCCACGCAGAAAATTAAATATTTGGAATAATACTGAACCTCCCTAGATATTCGGAATGAATGCAAGGTAGGTTTGATTTACAGGGATGGACAATGGACATGAGACGTAGGTCGTTTCGATTCTGGCTTATAAGAATTTAAAAACTGCCTGAATATCTATATGTTATTTAAATATTATCAACTTACACTTATGTAACTACGTTGTACCCGTGGTCGCGGGTTAGGTTTTATCTAGATGAGAATCTCTCTAAGGGTCAAGGAATCGGAATCGAAAACGACCTACTTCCGATATCAACCCCAGTAAATCAAACGTGCCTGTTCTTTATTTAAAACAAAAAGTATATTTTTACTTATAATTTATTCACGTTGATTTTAAAATTAATGAGTAATCAATGTGAGTACATTTTCTTTCTAAATATATAAAATTTAAATTGAAACGGTTTTTAATGATATAATTTATTATCTATTTGGTAATGGACTGTTAGACTGTTACAAGAACATCTAAGAATTTAAAAAAAAAAATATTAAATACTGATTTTTGAACGAATTTCTAATGTTTCTAACACTGAGAGTACTATAATTTTCTGGAAAAATTGCACCAAGTAAGTTGGTAAGCGCGACGTGTGGCAGTCAGCTGTTTTGGCTGCTGAGTGGCATTAGTTGTCGGGTGGGTCGCAAGACAGCAGCACTCTTGTCACGTGAGTGTGCGAACGGGAGACTACGCGACAAGTCCGCGGATCAGAGCAGCCCGACCCGAGAGCTAAGGGTACGATGTTTTCGTATCCGAGAAACTAAGTTGCTACTCGCTCGTCGTCGTCGTCGTCGTCGTCAAGGTCCACATCCTTTGAAGAACTCGCCTACTGCTCGTCGCCCTTTCCCTCCTAACAGTGACTCGTCCTCAGCTTTGAGCTTCAGGTACGCTCATCTACTCTCCCTTAGCTTTCGCTGCCGAATTTCGTTGGGAGCCTCCGAATTCAGCTTATTTCAAGCGCGGAAGCTTTTGGCGCAGCTCTCGGCGTCTGTATTTATGTGCGCTATCGAGAGAGGCGAATCTCGGACGTGTAAAATGGAGTCGCGCGCGCGCGATTCGATATTGATTTTCGGGCGCGTCGCGGACAGCAGTAGCCGCAGCCAGACGGGCGGGCGCGCTTATAATTTCAAGGACGCCATCCTCGGGGCGCCGCTGCTCTCGTTTTCCAGACATCGATCAGGGCTCGAACGCTCGGCGCGCGCGCGCTCTCTCTCTCGCTTCTTCTCTTTCTCTCTCTGTCTCTCTCGACTTTTCTCATTGTAGTCACGTGGAAAACATACGCGCTTACGTAATCATTCACGAGGAATAAGCGGGCGGCTCGCGCCACACCCCCCCGCCGCCTTCTTCCTTCTGTCGTTTCTTTTTCTTCTCTGTGCCACTGTATGTAAGCTAATAATCGGCCCAGCGAGCTTTGCTGGAAGAACGCGGCGTATGGTAAGCCATCTATAAGGCTGCCCGAGTCTGCGACGGCGATAAGACTTCAGTGCCAGTTGGACTGCTGCAGTCCTCTTGCCATGAAAGCTCTCAGAGCAGGTGGTTGTTTACTGTGGATCCAAGCTTTCAGATTGATCGATAGCTGACTTACTTGTTTTTTTAAACTTTAAGAACTTGCTTTTAATTCATGATTAAAGAATGATTCGAATACAGTGTACTATCAGTTTAATCCAGTTAACATGTGTATATACGTGACCTACAGTACATTTGACACATCTTTCTTTTAGGATTTTATTAGAAGAATAACAATTTAAATCTTGTAGAATAAATCAATATACCCCTTTTTTAAATTTATAGATTTGTAAATGGGCATGCATTTTTGTTTAATTTTGAGTTAGTTATAATAAAATCTAATAGTCTAATATTAAAATATTTTGTTGTTTCAGAGTTGACAGTCGACAAAGCATAATATTTGAAAGCTAAGATGACGGAGTATTGGTTGATTTCCGCCCCAGGTGATAAAACCTGTCAACAAACATGGGAAACCATGAACAACCTAACTTCGAAACAAAACTCTCTGTCAGTCAACTACAAGTTTCACATCCCAGACCTGAAGGTTGGTACCCTGGATCAGCTGGTGGGTCTGTCGGATGACCTTGGTAAGCTCGACACATACGTTGAGCAAGTGACTCGTAAAGTGGCAACATACCTGGGGGAGGTCTTGGAAGACCAAAGAGATAAGCTGCATGAAAATCTGATGGCCAATAACAGTGAGTAGACCCTTTCATACTATAGTGCTTTTTTTCAAATTGACCTACTTTTTTATCTGTCTGTATGTTTGAACTGCTCAAAAGTAAAAATCTGCTTGAGAAAGTTGAAGTAAAATTAGTTTTGCAGTAAACCTATTTTTATTAGTACATTACACTGAAAACTTTATCTCTTACAAGACACAGTTCTAACTTTCAAACTTTGTTTTTCTTGAACTTTCTCGATCAATACTAAAAATTGATTCCTAGTGTATGGTGTCCCAGCAATAAAACTCTATCGATCGACTATAGTGATCGACACCAGAGAATACTAAACACAACACAAAACAAATACACTAATTGGAATTATTTTCCTTTATAAATTTTTCATTGATTTGTTGGTAATGCGTTCAATAGTTGGGCTACTTATTTCATGTACCCTCATTTTCCTTTCTTGACACCCCTAATAAATAGCCTTTGAATGATTAAAAAATTAATCTTTGATTTCACCCTGAAAATTTTGCCTGCAATGCTGATTAACACTAAAGGATAGAAAATTCACTTTCACTAATTTAAGCCTGTTTAACTAACTAATAAGCCAATAAAAAAAGTAACAAATGTATGAAATCCATGAAATTCTTTACTACTGACCTAAATTCAAACTGGACACGACCTTCAGTTCTATTGATTTTCTTTGTCGTCTCATAAATTAAAAATCAGTATTAATGTTGAAAAATATTCCGGGAATATGACTAATAAGATCTAACTAATGTTAATACGTAAAATATTTGAATACTTTAGTTATTTTTCGATCCTTAAATGGGTGCTAATTACTTGTGATGCGACTTTGTTAGTAATTTGAATCGTAAATAAAACTTTGATTTTAAGAAAGAAAATAATTCGGTCTCCTTAGATGTGAGTTTATTCCGTTTTAATCCGTTTATTTAATATTTATTTCCACAAAATTCTAAAAGTATAACATAAAAGATTGTAAATATTCAATAAGCGAGTTCCAGTTTCCAAACATAAGCATCAACCACCCTAAGGTTTCATCAGAATCAAAAGCACCGTAAACAAATCATTATCTCGAGTGCATTTACATCAACCCATAAATTTAGCCAATAATAAGAAAGCCGATCGATGGCCATTAACAAGGATGAAACGAAAAGCGTAATCAGCCAAGTCCGATTCTCCGCATCGCGAGCCAACAAACGGGCTTGTTCCGAGTTTGCGTACATAAAATGTTCCATCGGCAAAATCAATCCAGGAGCAGACCTCCCCCACCGGATATATCCCTCTGCACTCGAACGAGACACTCGGCGCGTAAGATTTCGCAGAGGCTGCTTTTATTTCGACATTGAAACGCTGGAGTTTCGACGAGGCACAGCGAATCAGGCTCGCCAGGCTTAATTCAATAACGTTACACCGAGTCGTCGTTACTTATGATCGGCGGAAGTACATAATTTCTTTGGAGGCTGGAACGCAAGCGATTGAAAACTGTGAGGAACTATGTGTAATGATGATTCAAATGACTAACGCTCGGAGAGGACTCTGGAAGTCGCGTGCATTTGCAGGCCAAGTTCTCACGGCTCCCGTAGAAAGAGATATATTGATATTCCGTCAGACAAAAAAAAAAGAAAAAGAAACTGACGCGGCGTACGACCGAAGGAATAATTGAAGAAGCGAGAGAGTCTCGGGATTACGCCGCGTTTATATCGATGTAAAACGTAGTGGCTTATTTTTTCTTTCTTTTATTTCAGTTGAGAGATATATTTATGATTTTCTGATTTGTTCCCTCTACCCCCTGAACGTATCTTATTTGTGCTGTTGCTTTGCTTGCTTACTCTTTTTTATTTTTGACCACATTAACCCCCTTCTCCCTGTCCCCAACTCATTGTTTTTTGACTAACAAACGCTCATACACGTGCACTGGCTATCCGAAGGAAAAAAAAAGAAAAAACGAGAGATAGATCGAACGTGGCATAGGTGCAATGTGCTACTTGACGATAGCAGAGTTGTGATGCGCGCGGCCGCGGAATGAGTGGACAGCGCAAGGAGTTGCTTGGGTTACTGTGGTCACGCCAAGCTCCGACATTAGTCGCCTAGGTTTCGTTTATCCTCTCCCGCCCCAGCCACTTTTATTGTTAGCCCCCGCCGGTCGGCCTCACGTATTATTATATAAAAAATTTTGGTTCTTCGTTATCTTTTGATTTGCGCTGTTTGAGTTTGATTTTTCGTTGCTTTGTTGGCAGTCCAGCCCTGCGGCCTCTTTCTCTTTCCCCCCCATTTGTGCCCCCCTCGTTTGTTTTCGTTGAGTTGTCGTCGGCGTTGTCGTTAGGCTTTTGGCGTAGGACGCAATAAAAAACCTAGAGTTGAGCGAGAGAGACGCACAATAAGCGCACGAGAGACTAGACAAGTGGGACTGTGGGCTGTAAATGGATAGGTCAGACGTCGGTGGACGGTGATGCGGAGAGTCCCGAGGGGGGTGGTCCGGACACCCCGCCCAACACGCCGGTGACCCCGTCGTACAAGCCCACCTGCAGGGAGCAGTCCTCCGGGCGGCACTGGAGGGATCACGCCTCGGACAGGTCCGACACCCCCGAGCCGACAGCCTGCCTAGGTCAGCAACAACGCCACCACCCCCACGAGCATCACCACCACCACCACCACCACCATCATCATCATACGAACGAGCCAAGGCATCACCAGCACCACCATACCTCCCAATCCTCCTCCCAGCAGCATCAGCATCATCAGCATCATCATCAGCACCACGAAAAGAAATCATCCTCGAGCTCGCAGGGCGCCTGCGAGGGCCGAGCCTCGAGCGACTCCAGCTCGATGTACTCGTGCTACCAGGCGCACTGGTGCGGCGCTTCCACCCCCTCGACACCCTCCCCGAGGCACAGTCCCGGTCCTCGCAGTCCCTCCCCCCGGCCCTCCTGCTCGCCCTCGTCGAGCTGCTGCAGCAGCGACGACGACGCCGCCGCGGCCCAGGATGAGCAGGACCGGCCGAGGCGCCGCAGACGACGACGACGACGCCGACGCCGCAGGCCGAGGACCGCCAGCCCCGAGGAGGAGGAGCTCGCCGAGCCGCCCGAGCCGCCCGCCGCCGAGCCCACCGACCAAGAGCAAGAACAAGCCGCCGGCGATTTGCCCAGTCCAGGTACCCGTCCCGCCACCCGACCCCTGCCCGTAGCTGGGGAAGCGCCTCTCTCTCTCTCTCTCTCTTTCTTTTTCTTCTCTTTTCTTTCTCTCTTTCTATCTCTTTCTCTCTCTACTCTCTCTCTCTACTCTCTGCTCTAGTTCTCGCCAAAGAGAGGCCGCTTCTCCGACGATCCCATCCTCCATCCCCAGCTGAGAGCGATGTATATCTGCGTTTATGAGTTTGACTGCGTTTGACTGCAGTGCTGATTCACAAGTGCGAGGCGCGTTTGCAGTCTCCTCCGCGGCGACGAGGCTGGAAACTCAGCCTCCGCGTCCGAGAGAGAGAGAGAGAGAGAGAAAGAGAGAGAGAAAGAGATAAGACATTGAAAAAACGAGCACTAAAGTTATTCGAATCGTGTGAGTGGCACAGTGCACAGTCCCACCTCCACTCGTCAGCCAGCAGCAGCAGCAGCAGCCGCCGCCGCCTCCTCTCCCCGGCTTTGTATTATTTTCTTTTTCGTTATATATATCCCCTCATCATCAGTCTTTTCGTTCAGTCCTCTCAGTTTTGTTTAATCTGCCTCCTCCCTCCTCCGTATTCTGATTTTGTTGCCGGCGTCCACACACCTCTGTGTATTAGAGAGACACATAAAGCAACCCGTCGACGCCACCGCTTGATCCCGCCGCTGCGATCCGAGAGCGCGTGCGTCAGGATGTATCTTTATCAATATATATATATATATATATAAACATATATTTTGTTCTGTTATAAAGCTTGTTATATTTTTCAACGACTTGATTACTGAATTACATACGCCACACGACACACAAACACGTTCTTACAGACAGCAGAACAAAGGAGAGTTTCCAAATATCGATCGGTACATGGGACACTGCACATACGAAAAGATTAACGTACTTTTGGCATGCACCGAAAAGCCTTCGGGGACGAACGAGTCCTCTGAAAGCTCAGCTTAACCGAACTCGTTAAAAAGACTAACCTGGCATTTGTTCCGATAAAAAAAGAAAACTAACTAAAGTTAACTGAAGATTTACTCTGACTTGTTTTTTTTAAATGAAAGTTACTCCTGCCTCCTGATGAGCACCAGCTAGCATGAATAAGAGAGCTTTGATATGTCGCCTGCTTGCGGCTTTTGGAGACTAATTCACGGCACACCACGCATTTGATTCTCATTTTTCTCTCTTTAGTTTTTTTTTTCTATTTTTTTTTTTAAAGGTTCTCTCACCCACAAGCACACGATTTTTGTTATCTTACTTCTCACCCGTTCATTGCTCGTTTTTTGCTCGACGAACACGCCGAGAGAGAAGGATTATGCATGATGGAAGTCATTTAAATTATCATTGCACCGAACGACACACACACAATCTCATGTTAACTCACCTCTCATTAGAAAGTCACGAACGCTTCCTGTTTAAATAAAGAGCACGATTTTTAAAAAAGGAGAGCGATAACGATAGTAATCTTTACCAAAAACAGAACGTCCAATGAGGGTGCTTTGACCAGGAAGGTGCGAAATAGATTACGGGCGCATGATGCACTGTGTTACTAATCTGCCTCTCCTCGCGATCGAGACGAGAGTCTGTAATTTCATGTTATATATAATATTATTTGTTGAACTATACTATCGTTACACCATGCAACGAAACGATAATGCCTCTTACGATCTAGAAAACTAATTAGCGTCAGATGCATTTGTAGCTCGGAAGAATGAGTCTTTCTTTTTTCAATAACGATCAGAACACACAAGTCTAGTTTACATAGCTCGTAGAGAGAAAACGAACCAGCATGACCTTTCATTTCTCTTCTGTGCTCGAACGAATCTTGCGCCCCTCGGAAGAGAGTTCGGTTTTGGAAACGATCGCGTTTAGATTAGGAAGCACTGCTGGGAGGCGGCGATTGTATTGAGTGTTCTGTCGTGGCAGGTGACTTGCCGTCGTATATCACGAGATTCCAGTGGGACATGGCCAAGTACCCCATCAAGCAGTCGTTGAGAAACATCGCCGACATCATCAGCAAACAGGTGGGACAGATCGACGCCGATCTCAAGACGAAGTCAACCATCTACAACAATCTCAAGGGCAGCCTGCAAAATCTGGAGAAGAAGCAAACGTAAAACTGTCTCATTTGTCCCTTTGTTTAATGTACGTAGCCAGAGTTGTAATGGGGATCGTCTTTTTTTTCACCCTTGCAGAGGGAGTTTGTTGACCCGAAATCTGGCGGATCTTGTCAAAAAGGAGCATTTCATCTTGGACAGTGAATACTTGACCACACTGCTCGTCATCGTGCCGAGGTAGGATATAATAAATAAAGAGAGATAATTTAATTTGAATTTCCTCCACATTGCTAATGCCCTCTAAAAAATTGCAGACAAAGCTTTCAAGAGTGGAATCAGTCGTACGAAAACCTGACCGACATGATCGTCCCCCGCAGCTCGCAGCTGATCACTCAGGATCAAGAGTACGGCTTGTTCACCGTAACCCTGTTCAAGAAGGTCGTCGAGGAGTTCAAGCTCCACGCCCGAGAAAAGAAGTTCATCGTGCGCGACTTTACGTACAACGAGGAGGAGCTAGCCGCCGGTGAGTCAAACAACAATCAACACCACTTTGAACTTGATCGTAAGCGAGAGGTAACGTCGATGTTGTTTTGTTCACTAGGAAAAAACGAAATGACCAAGCTTGTCACCGACAAGAAGAAGCAGTTCGGCCCGCTGGTTCGGTGGCTGAAGGTCAATTTCAGCGAGTGCTTCTGCGCCTGGATTCACGTCAAGGCCTTGCGCGTATTCGTCGAGTCGGTTCTCAGGTACGGCCTGCCCGTCAATTTTCAAGCTATCCTGCTTCGCCCGCACAAGAAGAGCACGAAACGGTTACGAGACGTGTTGAATCAGCTTTACGCCCACTTGGACTCGTCTGCTACTGCCGGTGGCTCGCAATCCGGCAACCAAGATGTAAGAGCATTACTTTTTACTTATGTAATTGGCTATTTGCACGAAATCCTTTCTTTAGCTCCGTCTGAAGGAGAGGCGGAAATGTATTGTAAAGGTATCGTATTGTCGGGTGATTATGTGCAAAACAAGTAGCCCCTGTAGAGGTGTGCGGGTACCTTTAAAAATAAAATCCAAGTACGTTGGTGTAGATAACCAAAGTTTATAGAATTTAGAGCTTTCGTGCAAATTCCCAAAATTTGTCCTCATTATCATTTGCAGAGTACTAAATAAATGTATTTTGCAGAGCGTCGACATACCCGGATTGGGCTTTGGTCAAAGTGACTACTTTCCTTATGTCTACTACAAAATCAACGTGGACATGGTCGACAATAAAGTTTAGTTCGATTTAGGGGATTCATTATATACATCTAGCGCACATTTGACATCTTGGCTCATCCGATTGTATATTTGCTACTGCTTTAAATGGCTGATCTGGCGTATACCAACGTTCAGAAAAAAAGACGTTTCAAGAACTTCCTGAGTTGTTGTTACAAGTCGAGAGAGGTACTTTTTCGACGTTCTTCATACAGATAAATATCTAATTGGTCCTCTTCCAAGTGTACTGGCGCCCTGGATTTAAAAAGCAAAAGTTAACTTTGTCAAGCTTTCATGTGCGAGTCTTTGTTAAATATTGAGAACAATATTTTTATAGCGATTTCAGAGGGAACTATTTGAAAACTGCTGAATTCTCACGTGATGCATGGTAAATTCCGAGTGATAGATTGACCTGGTGGAAAAATTTCTCGACTTAATTTTTAAGATTTCCCTTACTTTGTTAATAATAAAATATCAGTATTTTATTGAATTTTGAATCATTCTATAAGTAGACTAATGTCTTGTGAATTGAGAGATTTTTTCACCATCAGATATACTTATTGTAAATAATTTTGGTACAGGTTTTTTTTCCCAAGAACTTGTACAATTTACCCTAGTTTGATTGCTGTGTGCACCTGTTCCATCAAAGGCTCCACATATTTTATTTGATAAAATGAAAAAATTATATAAAAATGTAAAATTTGTAACTATAATGCCAAAATTAACTCAGATACAATAAGCGTGCAAGAGAGATGTTAAGTTCTGCTTGAAATTGTAATCTAGATGCTTTCAAAACACAAATTATAGAAAATGTTTTTCTCGAGATGCCTCGATCGTTAACTTGGTCTCTTTTATTGCTGTGTACAAAATGGAAGAGATGAGAACAGAGTTTTGAAGCCTTTTAAGATATTTCAAAAAGTATTCAAATAAGTAGATAAGTTTTCGTTAATTTAAACAATGTCCTATTGAATGAATACTGGACGTGTAAATTTCATAAAAAATAAAGGGATGTTAGGATTTCATAAACGATATTCATTTAAAATGGCTCAATCATCGAAAGATTACAAACGAAAAGTATTATACAAAGTAAGAGCGAAGGTGAAAACGCAAAGTTGTTCATGTGGGTTAACTATATTAACAAAATAGATTTTAATTAGCTTATTGCAATTGTTTTATTGCCTTTTACTGTTTTAAATTTTACAAAAGATTTTTAAAATAAAGGAACGATTATTAATCGTTAAAAAATTGGGAAACAATAAGTCATTTTT
Source organism: Ormyrus nitidulus (assembly GCA_900474335.1). Classification (NCBI taxonomy): domain Eukaryota; kingdom Metazoa; phylum Arthropoda; class Insecta; order Hymenoptera; family Ormyridae; genus Ormyrus; species Ormyrus nitidulus. The sequence goes on along the minus strand of UCOL01003200.1, from coordinate 3,860 downwards.
ATTTTTCGTGAATATCGTTATGATTTATGTAAAAAATAATGCAGGAAGAAAGTTGAAAAGTTGTAATATGTAGATACGATCAGAATACGACAATGCTGTCGTCTGCCCTCAATAATTATATTATAAATTGTATAATTATAAATAAATTTCATGTTCCGTTACTATCACTGTTAATACTTGAATTGATTTTTTTTTTTTTAATGGAAACCTGATGGAATATATTCCTTGTTCCTGCTTGCAAATTAGAAAATTGTTTTTTGTTTAAATAAGTAAATTAGAAAATTGTTTTTTGTTATAATAAAATAAATTTAATATTAAAATTATATTAAAATTTTATAAAAGCACATTTAAGTTTGATTTGGTTCTTCTAATATCACATTCTCTTTGAATTATTCAACACTCACTGGAAGAGACATTACTAGTTCGTAAAAGACTCTGCAAGAAAAACAGGCCATTAAATAAATTATAATTTAAAAAATATTAGAAATGTTAGTTTATGCATTAACTTACGTGCAATTCTTCAATTTGTTTATCCCAATTTTCTTGACCAATTAATTCTACTGTCTTTGCAAGTAATTCCGTAATTTTGCTAACGTTTTTCTTGAATATAGCTATAACATCAGCTGCATTTACAGTATCCTCAGAGTCTTTCCAACAGTCATAGTCAGTAGCCATGGCAACTGCTGTATAAAGAAGACCTGCTTCTTTTGCTAAGCCAACCTAAATTCAAAATTATATTGCATTAAATTTTATTGTATAATATATACAAATATGGTCAGCATTAGCATTATGCTGGCCAAGTAAATTAATCACAGTCATTGTTTACATTAGACTAACTTCATTCGGTAATTTTATTAATACATTTGTCATGTAAGTCATTTATATGTCATTTGTATGTTATAGTCTGTTATGTGTTTTAATTTGTTTAAAATACATGTCTCCCATTAGTCTGGCAGCTTCGTGTGTTAAGTGTTTGCCTTAGTCTAGGTTTCCAAAATGTGTCCAAGCCAGCTACTTAAAGGTACTCAGGGAAGCCCAATCCCTGATCGAGGGCAGTATCACGTTCCAAAGTCGCGCCGTTTTTAAAATTCTCTAAAGCTGAAAATAACTTAATAATATTTATACCTCTGGACATGTAGTCATATTGATCAAATGTCCTCCCCATTGTCGGAATGCATTGCTTTCTGCTTTAGATGAAAAGCGAGGTCCTTCTATTGATACCACAGTACCTCCCTTTCTAATTGGAATATTTAAAGCCTTTGCTGCATTTTCTAACACTTCAGAAGTACGAGGATGGAAAGCAGGTTCCATAGGTAGATGGCAGACTCCTGAAATAAAAATGAAATTTGTATGTTGTAAAATTACAACACTAGAAACCTATTTTAGAATAGATCAAAGTGTAATTCTTACAGAACTAAAAAAAAGTATCTATTCATAGGGCTAGTGCAACACTTAAAACTATTTTAAAAACTTAATACTTATATTTAAAACTTATTTCATCTTAGAAATATTTTTAAATTCTTTACCTACCTTCGTATTGTTTTGAAGTACCATCATAGAAAGTTAATTTTCTATGAATGGTTCTGTCAATGAAACTATCCGGAATGACTAACTGTCCTCTCTTTATTTCCTCTGTTAATGAACCACAAGCAGTGGATACTATAAGATGAGTACAACCTAGACTACGAAGAGCTTCTATATTTGCTCGGTAGTTTACATTAGTTGGTGTTATTTTGTGCCCAGGTCCATGTCTGAAAATAAACAAATTTATGTAGCTTTGAATCGACCGACGCATTGGCAGGGTGGCGGGAGGTTGCCCGAGTAGAAATGAAATTCAGGGGAAAATAACGGCCTTATAAGGCACCTGAGAATTCTTGTAAGGGCTTCATAAGGCGGAATCTCAGGCGGTTACGCGGCGCTGATCAGGGCCTCGAAATCTAATTTTAGTCAATTTATGGTGGGAACCGCTATATTTTTAAATCCCTATATAAAACTTTGAAAATTGTTGTTTTTTAAACAACGGCAAAAAATAAAAGGTAAATAATCCATTTTTAGATGAAAATTAAAATTGTTGATTATAATCCCAAAACAGAAGATATTTCCAATTAATATAGCATTTTTTATTTTTTTATTTATTAAAAGATAAAACGTATGCGCGAATATTTTAAAATATTGTTTAAGACTTTCAACAATTTCATAAGTTCGGTATAAGTTTCCAAGTCTTTCTGAATAGCGTGATAAGTTGATACCTTTAAATCGCTTATTGTACTTAATAAATTATAATGTTTTGACAAAACAAGGAAAATAAATAAATTGAGAGAAAAAACTATTAGATTTCACTAAAAATTTAAATGCTTAAATCATACGTTATTACATAATCAATGCGTAGTAGATCCTTATAAAACATTAAAATTTCTTTATACCACTCTAACCTTAAAGTCACGATTTTCACATGATTTTTCGGCGCTCGTGGTATAAAATAAAGTTCGATACTAGTGTTTGAGTTGTTTATTTATTTCGTGAGACTTTTGTTGGTTTGTCTGCAGGTTTTCCCCGTTGCACAGGCATAACCCTGGGCAGAGAATATAGAACATATTATTCTTTCCCATAGAAGGTCGGGTTGGTCTTTTCCTTGAACCCAGTGTTACGGTTACTTTTCCCCATACGAGGCAGGTGGCGCCACATTCGAGTACGCGCAAGATTCCAAAGTCGGGCATGATATCGACAATTATTTACTAAAGTAGTAAGCTCCAAATCATATAGAACTTGACAAAATTATTTGTATTCGTTAATTTTACGTTATATTGTTTTAATTCATTAATTTTTATTTTATTTTATTTGTATATTTTGTAAGTATTTTTACAATAAAAACAATTATATGTAAAAAAGAATGTTTAATAATTTTATTCAAACCTCCTGTAAGTTTTTTTTAAGTTATAGCATTATAATGAAAAAAACTGTCTTCAAAGTTGTTGTATAGTTATTCTTCTTTTGTTAACACATTATAGTTTGCCTCTAGACGATCGCGCGCGAATACTGTTAGTCTTACAAGGAGAGTGTACGACATTTGGGTAATGGATTTTAAATTTTTTTATATTGATTTGACGTTTTTATTTTTACATTTGTTCTGCATGTTTTTTTAATGAATTTGTTTTGCACTTGCTTTCAGTGACCGTTTGCGCATATCTATGATTTTATTTTATAAAGTTTGTTTTGTAATAATAAGGAACAAACTTTTGTTTATTTTATTAACAAACTAATTCACTTATAAATTAAGCTAACGATTTTTTTATGACATTTTTGTTGCTAAAAGTTGTCATTTTAATATAATTTTTTCCCAACTCAGGCATAAAATGGCCCTCATTTCGTGCTAGAAAGTAGCGTAGAAAATCGAGCATTTCAAACGATTGACAAAATTGTTTGTCCGAGCGGGGAAAAATATCATTTTCCCCGCTGTAGGCGGGGTTTACTGTGAAAAAAGTCACTTTTTTTAAATTTTTAAAATTTTTCAAAAAATTTTTTTTTTTAATTTTGCTTCTCTGTTTAAACTATTTTGTCAATTTCTGTGTACGCTTTGAAATGCACGATCATCTACACAACCCAACTTTCTAATACCAAATGAGGGCCTTCCCTGCCCTCGTTGACAAAAACACGGTGTGTAACACTCGGGTGAGGTTAGGAATGTAGGAGGTTAGGAATATAAGAGGAAGGTAGAGGAATCTAGTAGATCTAGCAGCTGGGCCAACAGCAGGCTACTGGTGAGGACCCCAAGCGGGGGTCCCCTTAAAAAAACCGCTGCCAAGTCATTGGCAGTTAGCTTCCTCCTAACTAATTTATTGTTCCATTATTATCTCGTTTTT
>UCOL01003199.1:0-20394 GCA_900474335.1 Ormyrus nitidulus | reverse complement strand
GTGATGTATGGAGATTGCGCGTGCGTGACTCGCTTAGTTTTCCTCTCTGCCTCTCTCTCTCCCTCTCTCTTTTCGGCCCTCCCTTGTTCCTTCGGCGGCGCTCCGCGCCTCTATCAAGTGTTTTCTCCGATACCATTTTCTTAGCCCGCGACGTGTCTGAGACGGAGGGAAAAAGGAGGAATCACTTTGAGGAAAAGCGGCTAGACGACGGGCTTTTTTTATTTATGTCGGGCCAACCAACCGGAAAAACGGGTGGTACGTATATAAGCTCGAGTTTTTCGGCCCTGACATTGATTTTCGACTGATATGGAAATCCAATCTTCGAGCGCTCGCCGCTGAATTACGGATAAGTAGTTTGTCGAGCTGACTATCGAGCCGAACGCTTTTATCAGAGCTTAAAATTTTCGATCGTCTTGTGTAAAAAAGTATTGAACTTTCACCTTTTTTCATGTCGGTCATATTTAAAGTAAATTTATATTGTTTGGATATTTTAGAGAAGGTAGTATAAGGTGTTAGGATAATTTATTTATATTTACTAGTGATATACTACTGTGTACTATTTTCAGTGCGTATCTGGAATAAACCTAGTTTAAGTAAAAAATTGAAGGTTTCATTTCTGATTTTTCAAAAAATATTATTCTGTAGAAAAAGTTACAGGTCAGATTTAAACTATTTTTTTTAATCAATTGAATGATTTTTTCAAACAACTTTTTTCCATTTATTTTTTGCAAGTTCGGAACAGAACTTTTCAACCAAAATTTTAATCTTGTTTACAGTTTAACTAAATTAATAGTACATTTTTTCATTTCACTGCCAACTGCAGTATTCGTTTCTTACAGATTATTCCTAGAAACGAGAAAAAATTTTTTTCCCGAATCAGCCGCGAAAAGCTCCTTAAACCATAACAATGAAAGAAGCAGGCCTCCTTTGACGAAATTGACTGCGGAAAGCTCTTCTCGCAAAATGGATGAGAAATGAAAGGCTCGAAAGAAGAAGAACGAAGGGTTGGGGGGTTTAAACCAGAGCCGCGGACCGAAGAGCGCAAAGCCGTATACTCGCCTCAAATTAGTCGCGCGGGATTTGCTCTCATTCGGAGGATCGGATTTTTAATCTGGACCGAGAGGGCGAGAGAGAGAGAAAGAAGCCGCAGCACACATAATTCTGTCATTCGCCGACACACACCACACGCACGCAGGTGGAATTTACGCGATTCGAATCGCCGGAAATAAATTTCGCCGCTGGGCTTTGCCGAGAAATTAGTTCGCCCTTTACCTGGGGAAATAAAAGAGGTAAAGGCTTTTCACTTTCGTCCCTCTGATTAAGAATTGATTGTAAATCTGTTGAAAACTGAATAATGTACTTTTTTTATTCAGAAATATCGTGTTTATTTCGAATAAATAAAAATAAAGCACGTTATCTCAAATGTACATTTTAACAATAATTTGCTGGAAAATAAAAAAAAACATTTAATAATTTACCTTTACTCCTGAATTTCGTTTTATTAAATTCCCGCTGAAAATTTAATCCAATTCCCGTCTTCATAATCTCATTAAAACATTATTCTTTTTGAAACCCTCTCGGTCGAATTCATGTCTCGAGCTCATAAACCACACACTCTTATCAATAATGCCTAAATAAAACATTAATAAACTCGTCCGCGCGACAAACGCGTCTGGATGAAAGCCACCGAAATCTCGGATATGTCATCCGACATCAGCAGCACTGTTCCATCGCACCGACAACACTTTCGAAAATGCTCGGCAGTCACGCGAGCCCGGAAGCTCTCTCCTGCGTACCTCGCCGTACAGAATTGAGGAATTACGCGTTACTCTTGTCGCTAAAGCTGATTTACAAGCGACCGTATCGATAGCGCATCGCGTGATGTTGAGCCCGTTTTTTTTTTCAGGCCCGCTTTTTTTTCCCTGATTTATGGCGCCACCTGCGCGAGCGCCTCGAAGAAGAGCGAGCCTTTGCTTTGCGCGCCGCGGCGTTGAATAATGTAAATTGAAGGGAAATGCCCGCCGACGAAGCGACGGCTAGATCGGATAAGCGAAAGCTTGTCAATTTTGCTCGGGAGTTTTCGGTGACTCGCGAAAATCTGCTTGGCTGGACGACGAGGAGTTTTGGCATTATATTTGACATTTTTTTGGACTGACTTTGTCGGGGCTGAGAGAGTTGTTGGATCTAACTGGGATAGGGTAGATTTTGGAAGTAAGGATGATTTGCATATAAAAATTGAGTGATTTTTAATAGCTACGTTTATAAAATAATTTCATGCCAGTAGGTTTTAAATTTTGCAAATAGAAATAAGCATCTAAATTTTTTTTTTTATTAATATGTGTTTAAATAAAAACAAGCACGTACTTTACTTCATATTAGAATTTTAATACGAAAAATAAACATGAATTTTTTGCTAAAGGCATACTTTGACGAAGCCTTTAATAATTAACTAAAATTTAAAGTAATTCATCATTTCAACGACGGAATGTAGTCCCTGTTTTTAAAAAGGGCAAAGGATATGCAATCAGATGCGTGTATCTTGAATTATGTAAATATATACTAGCAGTGGAGTCACGAATTTATTTTACCACGAAAATATGAATTCGCTAATCTTTCCTAGCTTTTACACAACTAGCTTGGAATTAATATTTTATTATCTTTTAAACTTATAAAATTATAATTTGAATATTAAAATAATCTGCAGTTTATGTAATTACTTAAATTTTAGATTTTAAATTCTTTTACTAAATTATGTTGAAAATTTATTTAAAAATTATTCCATAAATAAATCAAATTAAATTTCTCTTATTATGAGCAAAAATGCATTCACGAAAAATGCATTTAGCGCATCAAAGGCAATTGATTGATATTCGCTAATTAATATTGTTTGAATGCCGTGCCCTGTGTTTCAGTGCAGATAAAATTACCCAAACAAGGGGAGTCTTTCAAAAGCGCCGGAATTCACTGAAAATTTCAACAATGCGACTTAAAATCTTTCAAAAATTCGACATAATAAACCGAATATTCCCCTTCGAACCCCGCATACAAAAGATCGCAGCGTAAGCTCCAAGATCATTACTCCTCCATCGACTTTCGACTTGGCGGCTTTAGCCATCAGAACGATCGGCGTTTACGTAAACGCTCGGCTTTTCGCGTAATTGCCACGTGGACCGGCGCATGAAAAGGGCACACGCAGAAACGTCAGGCAAAACGTGACCCATAGACGCCGCTCTCGGGCCGCCGCGAATTATACATTTGCCCGCGTTCAAAAGGGCGCTTTTCGAGGGCGTGCCCGAGAGGTGTAAACATGATAGAGAGCGGCGGGCAGGCTGCTTTTTACTCTGTTTGCCCTGAATTCACTCGATTTTCTGGTGATAAGGCTACTTGTGTGCTGGCGGGTTATGAGCTGAGGCTTAATATGGTGATTCGGGTAGTAGTGGAGGATTCTGAGGTAGGTTTTTTTAAGGCTCGATTGCGCGTGTTATGGTGAAATATTGGTTTTTGTTTTGGAATAATTGTAAAGTTTATTATATTTATGATTAATTAAATTTAATGTTTAATTCTATGCTAATGTTTTTTCTATATAAACTATTCTATATCTAAACAGAATTTGAAATTACATAAGTGTTAAATTAATTTGCAAATGCATCACGCATTTCGTTATCGGCACTTTCGCTTGTTGGAGCATTTCAAAGACATCATTGAAGTATCAAAGGATTCCGGAAATTGAGTTTGTTGTTACCCATAATTCGTAATTTTGTAAGTAAATAATTATTATTCCCGAAATAATCATTCCGGGAACTAATTGATAATAACTTTATCCGTTCACTAAAGACATAATAAATGTAAAATACGTTATGCTAATGAAATAATAAAAGGTATAATTATTCACCAGTAATAATAGAATCTTTTCAATAGAAAATTGAAATAATAATTCCCCATTGTATTCTATAATAATAAAATCTGTTTAGACGAATTATGATAATATCTGAAAATAATGATTTTCTTTATTCTAAATAGTTCTCCCAACATTAAGCTGAAAAAACCCCTAAATTCATCCCCAAAAATCTCCCTCTCTAAAAGAGCAGCAAAAAAAAAATTCTATAAAATACGACCGTCAGCGATTCGAACCCGAGCAGCTTCTCAGCTCGCACTGGCCAATAAACACGCTTCGTGCGTCGTCGTTAGCGTTGCCTCGTCTGTAGGGAAATTGACGAGAGAGCGTTTCGTCGGATGCTCGGCGCGCGGCGACGCGCCGATCGCGAGAAAAACAACGAACGCGCCCAGCCCGGGACTTCGTCGAACTTGATTGAATGGATGAAATCCGGGTGCCGGACTCGAGTTCGCGCGCTGATTTTTTTTTCGGAGCTTTACACACGGCTTTTCCTCGGAGCTCCGCAGATGAAGCTTTTCCGTAAAAGGTACGTACATGTATATATATATATATATATATATAAAGCACCGGGCGCGCGTATTTTATATCCGTCGAGCGGATCGTTACTCCTATTTTTCTCGCTTTTAAAATCAATTCGTCCGCTTCGTTCGAGGCGAGACTTTTCTGCCCCCCGCGAAAATTAAGATGCAGAATTAAATCGCAGATACGCTGGTATGCAAATCGAGCCGTAAACCTCCTTACGCATTGCGCGCGAATCTTAAAGCAGGCATTGCGCCTTTATCAGAGCTCGGCAATAACAGTAAACTTTTTCCGCGTCTATTCATCGCGATCTTACGAGCGGCGCTATAAAGTTCAGACCTTAAAATTAGTAATCATAACTCGGGAGATTCGTTTTAAAAAATGCACGCGGCCGCCTCCCTGCCCTCCCTCCCCTCGACGAAATTTAAACTCGAGAGAGATCGCGAGCGATTACGTCGCGCGCGCATTCGAACTCGGCGCGCGGCGCGAGAGAGGCAAAAAGGAGCAAAGAATTTACGCAAACGCGCGATAAGCCGAGAAAAAAAATAGTCGCATAAATCAGGGCATTTTTTTCTCCGCCGCTAAAAACCGTTATTAACGCGTCGGTTTCACGCCGTCGCCGCGGCGGCGGTGCTGGAGGGAGTCAACACACACACACACACACACGTTGAGCAGCGGGGCGGAAAAGCACGCATGACTCCCACGATTTCTTTCGGTATATCTTATCGAGGCCACGCGATGCTTGACTCCTAGAGGGAGGGAGCGAGTTTCGTGGCGTCGTAATGAGGGAAAATCGAGGGGCAGTTCCGCGGACGAATGCGGGTGAATCATATCGCCGAGGAAGGATTCTTGTTTTTCAGGGGGGGCGGGAAAGAGGCAGCGTGTGTGAGCTTGCGAAAATTAGTTTGACGGCAAGTTTCATGAGCTTCGGGGAGACGAGCCGTTATTCATTCGGATGGCTGCTTCATAAATTACGAATAGATAACAAATGACCGCATTTTTGCTAGTACTAATTAGCCGGCACGCGAAAGGCAAATCATGCGTGAAAAAGTAATTAGTCATTCTATTTTTTTTTCTAATTAAATTCAATTAGTTAACGGGTATTATTGCAGCTCCTGCAGATAAAGCGTATTATAAATTATAATTAAGAAACACATCGTATACCGGGATAAAAATCGTAAAAATACATATATGCGTATAAAATTATCATTGCAAATTTTTGCACCGGAAAAAAAAGCCGCTGGTGGAAAAAAGATTTGCTCTTTGGGCTATAATGATTTGTTTTTCTAATTACTGCATAAATTGTAAAGTACTAATTAAAATCATAAATTTCAATGATAAGGCCGTTTTCATATTTAGAAAATAAGCTATTGAGGCTGCTTTTCTTTTTATCCGACATTTTTTATACTATTTGAGCCCTTATATAATCGTAAGGCTTGAAAGAAATCTGTAGATAACAAATCTTCATAAATGGTAAATTCGTTTAAATAATTCTATAAAATCAGTTGAAAATAAATTTTAATCAATCATTCCCACCCCTCTAAACCGTACATCAGTATGCAAAATTCCCCCAACCATCGCTCGTCATCAAATACAAGATCAGACTCCTCCTAATAGCCTCGCAATCATCAGAAACACGCGTATAAGGTACGGAGCTTAGAAAAAAAACCGGTAGCCGGATCGAAGCTCGGCGGCGGCCGCCAAGGGCGATAAAAAAGCAGCGTAACCTCGGCCGGATTACAAAGTGCATCGTTATCCGACGGGGCTATCCCCGGAGCACACGGGAGAGCAGCCGATGCAGAAATTCGCGCGCGCGCGGACGTTTAACCCCCGGCCGTCGGCTAATTTGCCGGGCGAGCAGAGGGACCGGGGGGAGTGAGGAACACCATATTTAACGCGCGAGGGAGGCCAGGGAGGAGATAGGCGGCCAGTCACGCGAGCCAACGGGAGAGTTTAGTTTACGAGACTGCAGCAACTCGCCGACTTATTTATTCCTGGATTTTTTGCCTCTATCGAGTGACGCCGCTGCACCGCTTTGCGCGCTGTTTTAACCTCTCTCCCGCGCTGTTGAATAAAGACCTGGAGTTTAATAAACTGGTTTACGGGAGTTTATCCGCGTCGAGGGGGGAAACGCATGGCTGCTGAAATTTTTCGCTGCCGCGCTTGCTATTTGGGAATCCTTTTTTTTTGCGGGAGACTGTCGGTATTAAAGTGACGCTGTGATTTAAAGTGTATTAAGTTTAAAATGACACGCTTATTTTTATGAATGCCGCTGTAAAGTTTTGCAGCTACGGGTTTCTTTCGTTCGACACGCAAAGCTCTAAAGAGAAGTTATCCGCTTAGAACTTATATATGATAATAGCAGTGAAACAATGCTTTGAACTAGCGTTTATAATAACATTTTAAAATTACATATTAGTGTCAGGACAGCGGTTGCAACAATACGATTCCACGTTATTGCATTTTTTAAGCTACTTATTACTGATATTCAAAAAAATATCCGACTGATTCATAAACGTCATATGCGCCTATGTAAAAACAAAACCTAAGAAGATTAAAAAGTTAAAAAGAATTTTTATCAAAAGCCCTTTGTCTCACCTGTCGACTCGCTCGTCAATTCCGCGTAAATCCTCCTCGGCCGAACAATCGATTACATCGGTGCACCTATTAAATCTCGCGCAATTAGCGCCATTCCGCGAAACGCACGTATCTCGCAAAGCTCGCGGCATCGGCACAGCATTACGATACGTATATAAAGCCGAAGGAACGACTGCGGGAGAGAGAGAGAGGATACACTCATTAGACCCAAATTCTATTACATCGCGAGCTCATACACGCTCGGATCGTTGTTGCCTTTGAAGGAGAGAACGAGATCCTTTGCGTTACGAGCTCATACGTGCGCAATAATGACGACGCGCGGACTTATGTACGTGTTCGCGTGTGTGCGGGTAGGAGGGCAGCAGGAGAGACGCCGGAGTAATTGAGTTCCGAGGTCCGACAAATTGGAGGAGGTGGCCCTTTTTTCCTCCTTTTTTGACTTCGGGATACCGAATTCAAGTGCGCCGGAGCGTGCATTGTTTGATGAAGCTCGCCGGCGACCTGCTTGCTTAATTGTTATTTCTCAATCTTTGAGGATCGACGTCGAGTTTTTTTTTCCCCCCACCGTGTTTTCGAGCCTTCCGCGGTGTACTCGAGACGAGAGCGGATATCTTATTAACCTCGGCGTGTATGGCTTCGGAGATGGAGCTTTATTCCGGGGGAAAAAAATTGGAGCAAAAAGTAGCAATTTTCGAGAAAAGGTTTTTGCGCATAACCGACCGTAAATGCACTTAGTCGATAATCTCGAGCTAACTTTTTTTTACTCGTTACTTAACTTTGTAATATCCGTTTTGTTTGAGTATAATTTTTCACGTAATACCGGTGCGTAATTGGAAAAGTTTTGAACAAAGCTTTAACAATTATCGACGCAACAAAATAATCGTAGCCCATTATTGCGCCTCGATTATACTGCTGCCCTCAATTGATAAAAATAATTGCTAGAGCTGAATTTCGAGAGAGAATTTCTTTATTTCCCCCGGTAATTTATGCTAAAAGCCCGCTGAAAAAGTTTAAAAACTCCAAAAATAATTTTCTCATTAAAAGGCGGAAGAGAAAGCTCGAGCGCAAATAAGCAATTCACAAGATAAACCACCGCGCGCGAGCCTTCTTTTTTCCAGCTCCTTAAAAAGGGCAAGAGTCTCGGTTAAATCTCCCCTCGCCAACGAGCCTGTGCATATATATATATACTTTTCGCGGAAAACACGCGCGATTAACGCCGCGAAAAATAATTATTTAAACGGGGGTAGAGAGAGAGCCGAGAGCGTCTAAATGCTACCGCGGAGTCGGCCACTTGCTTCCCGGCGCCCATCCTCTCCTCCCTCTCGGGGCAGCGGAGCTCGGGACGAAGCTCGAGGGAGTGACGGTTAGCCACATAACAGCTACTCGGAGAGCGAGAAAGTAATTAAATCCTCGAGCTCTCTTTTATTCCGAGCTCCGTATGCTAATAAAGGTGGCGCGTTATATGTGGTCTTGGCCCAGAGGCAGAGCTGCTTTAATTGGCTCGCCTCTCGCGACCTTCTCTCTCTCTCTCGCTCTGGCGCTTGTCGCCGGAATCAAAGTTCAAGATTTCATTATGGAGCTGCGATCTCTTCGCGAGGCGCTTACGGGGCTTTTTCATTTCTCCTTCGAGAAGCCGCGGAAGATTTTTCTCGGTACCGCTTTTTTGCTTGATTCTTTTTAGGGTATTATGCGGCTCTCGAGGTCTCCTGAAACGTCTCTGCTCTCTTATCGACTTGGGCATTTTATTCTACCTTTAATGGGGTTTTTGCTCTTTTAAGGGAAAGAGCGTTGGGCGACGTTAAATCGCGCGAGAAGGAATTTCAAAGATTTTGAATATTCTTACAGTAAATAAACCGGACGACTTGGTTTATTATTTGCCGAAATGATTTACAATAAAATTTTGAGCTTTGTTGCCTCTGTTAAATTCAGTTTTAATGAACACCTAAGAATTTTACGGCCGATGAAGTTTATTTTGTCAAAATTTTTATCTTCGTAATAAATCCTGAAATTTCGCGGATATACATATTTCAAAATAATGAATTCAGATACAAAACAATTCTACCCCTCGGCGATAAATATTTATGCGAACTATTTTAATGCCCACCCACTAAATCAATTTCGAAATAAAATCCTAATCAATTCGTACACCTCGACAAAAGGGAAGGCCCATAAAACTAAAGCGAAATCCTTACCTTCGACGCAGAAGCACTTCGCCCCCTTTTAACTCGCGACTCGGCGATAATCAACGGATTGTATAAACGTCAAGTCAATTAGCTCTCCGACAAATCCACGCGTGGCTCGCGGAACGGCCAAGTTTCGGAATTATGGAGGGAGTCGGTGCCGCGAGAGGAGGAAAGGGTGAGGGGGGGGGGGAGAAAGACACAGCGGAGTGAAACTTTATTTTCCGCAAGTGAAACAGCGTTGCGGGCCGTAAAGGCAAACGGCGGCCATTAAATTGCAGACGCAGTACGAAGTGCCCGCCGGCACTTTCTCCGACTCCTTTTCTCAACCTCTCCCTGCTCTTTCCTCTCCTCCTCCCCCCTCCCCTCCTCCACCCTCTCCCTCTTTTTTACTCGCTCCTTTTACCTACTTATTACTGCCTTTTTCATTTCCCTTTGAGGAGGTTTGCTACTGCCGTTCGAGAATTGTTTATGGACTGTAGTTATATTGCTCGGAGGGTGTTGCGTTCTCGAACTACGTGAAAATTGCTCCGATCGGATCTCGATCTGGAGCTTGAACTTTATCTCGAGCTTTTCGTATGTTTTGCTTTTCAAAATTATAAACAGTCGCTCTTATTTTTAAGTTATATCTCTTCGGCATTTTGACATTTTTTTCTACAATTAAATTGACGACAATTCTACGTGCAAACGTTATTTTACGTGAACTCGGTAAGTAACTTTAACAGTTAAACGGATTACGCTTACTTTTCGCGACAATTTTTATACAGAGAGGTAATTAATTATGCGGATCGCATTAAATTTAAAAGAAACTGCGATAAAATTAAGGTCAATTATACATTCTTGAAATCCAAAACAATAAAAAACTAAGGTATTTATTGCAGCAGTTATCGCTGATTAGTCAACAATTTATTTCACTGCAGAAATTGCCGCGCGAACTTCTGTTCACGCATATATTACAGAATACATTATTACCTTCTGCGCCCTGCTATTAAATCGCATTAAAAGCCGTAATGCATCTTACTAATAGTCGCCCTTAGGTTCAACAATTCGCACGCCTAAAGGCAGCACTACATCTCTCTCTCTCTCTCGGCTTATGACGCAAAACCAGCTCTCCTCGAAACTCCAAAACGAACAAATTAATTGTCACTCGCGTAATTAGGTCAAGCACCCTTTCCTCGCGCCTCCCTGCCTAATCTCTCTCTCTCTCTCCTTTATGCCTCGCACGCTATCTTCCTCCCGGCAGCGGCGCCGAAGGCAGAAAAGGACGCGAGTTCCTTTTCTCGCGCACGAACACCTCGCGGGGTTTACATCGCTTACATACGAGTCGGAAAACTCACGCAGGTCGCCGCGCGCCGCTTTACTTTTTCCCTGCAGCCGGGCGGGGGATTTTGTTCCTTTTTCTTCGGCGAAGAAGCTCGTTTGCGGCCGAGTTTCGCGGCATCGGGAATGAGGCTCCGGGGGCTGGCGGATACTTGGCTGTTTGTTTGCCGGAGCGCCGCGCGGCGCTTGATTGGAAGAGAGGCTGCCGCGCGGGTTCGCCGCGGGATCAACAGTTTTCTTTTCTTCCCCGGCTGATTCGCTTGTCGGGTCGGGCTTTGGATAATTGATACTTTTTCCGCGGGGAATCAAACGCGCTTATATAGGTTAAGAGGAGTATCTGGATGAGCTTTTGCGGAATTATTTCTGAGCAAAAAAGTTGAACACTTTTTTTTTCTGGGTTTTACGGTTCGCCGATAGTTTTTAATTTGGCGTCATTGACTTTATCCCTTGGTAAGCAATTTCAAAAACTAACGAGATCTAATTTTGCTAGAATGTTTGCTTCATTTCATTCAATTTCGATGCAGTGGCACGGCTACTTAAGTTCCCGGGCTAAATCGAATTTTGAAAGCAGCAAAATAGGCAAAGTTTAAATTAATCTTTATTAAATTTTCCCTCTAATCTTATAATTTTTAGTTCAAACAATTCGAAATAATAACGTTAATAGACTACGAAGGATAATTAGCTACCTTAAGCAAGAAAATTGCGTCAAGAAGTTCATTATAAGAGTCCCGCACTACTTCATAACCAATGAGTTAACGTATTAAAAGTTTCGAAAACGCTCTGCCTTGCGTTCGAGAAGTTTGAACAAGTGTAAATAATCTACTTGTACTTGGCGTGTAAGTTTTCTTACTCTGCTCTCAAATTGTTTACACTTTAATGAGAGCATTACATCTTATAGTGTATATTTGTTTCTCGTTATCAAAACGTACGTTTTCGCTTTAAATTCCAAAGTTATTTGCAAGGAATTCCTACTTTGATATCAGTCAGCGGTTTATTATGTTACGCAAAATTAGAACACAATTATAGACAAAATTTCACATGTAATTTCGCGCTGAATTTATAATGCATACGTCGGGGATGATATTTCAACGGAATACCGTAGAAATTATGAATTTTCAAATTATGCGTCGAAATGCGAAATTTTGAAATAATTGTTAAATATCCATGTAACCGCTTAGAACATTTCTCGTCAATTAACATGCGTTTTACGCAATTATCGCGTTTGAAAGATTAGAGTATATTCCGATGGAATTCGATCCTAAATATGCAACTATGATAATTCAATTTAAAACGTAATACTGATCCAAATAAGATAGAGATTGAAATACGAAAAATATATTATCTATGTCGATATAAATTATTTATTCATATTGAAAAGCTATTTTGTCATTAGTAATTACTCTTTATTTCTAAATAAAAATCTTCGTCTGCACACAACACGTACAAGCTTATCCCAGGTATTTTTTCTCTTTTACCACCGAAAAACAATTCCACTCCCATCAGCCCGAGCAAAATAAATCGCGGCGGGCGGCAGCCGAATCATCCATCGGTAACATTATCGGACAACTGTAAATAAAAGGCGCAGCGGCGCGAGGGACAAAAAAAGGCCGGGGGTGTCGGGATCCGCGAGGCGAAGCCTAAAAAAAACAACAACCAAGCCGCGACGCGCGGCACACTGTATAAGCGAGAGAGGAGAGAGTCTCGACATCGGCGCGGAAATCAGAGAATTCGCGCCGCG
The DNA here is from genome assembly GCA_900474335.1 of Ormyrus nitidulus. Classification (NCBI taxonomy): domain Eukaryota; kingdom Metazoa; phylum Arthropoda; class Insecta; order Hymenoptera; family Ormyridae; genus Ormyrus; species Ormyrus nitidulus. The sequence continues at coordinate 8,144 of UCOL01003199.1, read as the reverse complement.
ACGTTTTATTTATGGGCCGCGTCACGTGACCGGATACTCGCGCCTCGCGCGCGCGCGCGCGTATCAAATTGAAATAGTGTCGAGTGTCTCTCTCGCGCGCGCCCCATACTGCCGGTAGCGCGAAAGCGTGGGCCGCGCCTGACAGAGCGCGAAACTATACCGCCCGCTGGAATATCGCGACGGCTGCACACGCCGGAGCCCCGACTGCGCTGGGAATCGAGTCGCGAGGAGAGAGAGAGTGAGAGCTTATTTATAACTTGTTAATGTACTTATGGGGATTTCGGGACGCTGATGCCGAGGATTAATGGAGCGGATAATCGTGGGAAGGCTTGACTTGACGAAAGTGCTGGGTGGAATATTACGTGTTGGGATGCGAAAACTGTGAATTAAATTTTCATTTTGGATGGTGAACGTTTGAGGATTTATCGATTTGAAGATTTGTGCTGATGGAGGATATGTGTGGGGAATTAATAATACTTGGCTACAAAGTCAGTAAACAAGAATTTTTTATTTGCTCAAATTGAAAGTTTTCATAGAGAGGAAAATTATGTGGCAGTTATCGATTTTTACAAATTAGATCACTTCAAATCTTAACATATTTTTAAATATTTTATTTCACTGCAAAATCAAATATAGTTTTAATGATTGATAACCGAAATAATTAGAAACATGAATAGTTTGCAAAAAAATAAAAAAAAACGACAGATTTAATTAGCAATTTTGACGTCGAGATAAAAAATGAAGGGAAATACTCAATTTTTCATAGTGGTATGATTCCTATTTTTAAAATGCATCATTAATTACACTGGCTTTCTTTCAAAAGTACAAGTGATCTGAATTGAAACGAATCAACGAAAAACCTGCCAACACAATTTTTAATAACAAATGTCGAAGAAGTACTCAACTTTTTTGATCATCAATATTGCTTCGTTAACCTATTTTTATAAGTCCGACTAACGAATAAGCAAATTTCAGCTCGTCTCAATGCAACAAACAATGACTACATAGTTTACCGCGGCAAGTCATCATACCCTACATTCGCAGTATACTAAATTGACTTGTTAATTTTGCACGTATCTAAAATTGGCCCAACCGTATAGCTTCCTGCATAAAACAGTCTTTTTTAACTGATAAACATCGCGGCAGCTCAGTATTTCTGACCTCCAGTCATATATATAAAACCGTGCATTCTATATTTATTTTTGTCTTCAGAAAAACAGCAAGATTCTTTCTTACGATGTTTCTAATTCGATTACCAATCATACATTACCGATAAAAAGAAAATCCAGTTTATTCGACAGAAAAAATTCTGCGCTCAAAGCGTATCCCCCCTCTACTTATAAACCCGCATTATCTCGGCATCTCCTCCGACGGCTAAGCGTAAAACGGTCTCGGCACCCACACGCGCATCCTCGCACTTATTTTTTATCGGCTCGGCGACATCTAGTAAATCCAGCCCCCCCTATATATATCCTTCCCGACACCCACGCGGCGGTGTGCGTGCGGTAATGCCTACCCCCGTCCCCCCGCGGCCTCTCTTCGCTCTCGCATCGATATCGGGGAGGCTTGATTTTTATCTGTCGCGCGAGGCCTCGGCACGTATATAATCGATGCTCCCGCGATTTACGAGCGGAGATAAAAGCCGCGACTCTAATTTCTTATACGAGTCCCTCTTCCGCTTGATTCTCGGCGTGGCGCATAATGACCGGCCCCGCGAGAGAGAGAGAGAGAGGCAGAGAGAGACTCTCCGCGGCAGCCATGTTTATGGCACTTTCGCGGCCGTAAATTTCGTCCTTTACCCGGAGAGTGAGAGGGAGAGAGAGCAGTGCGCCGAGGTGCGCGCGGCGCTTATTATTTTACCGATGCGTTGTGTCCCTACTCGCGCCTGGCACCTTTTTCTCTCTCCACCTCTCTCGCTCCGCGGGAGAGAGAGAGAGAGAGCTTTTACGGCGCTTTTTATGCGCTCTTCGCGCGCGCCTGAGAAATCCCCCTCGCGTTTTATCGATTGACGCCTCGATAGGACGCCCGTAATTATTTGTACAGTGGATTTGTTGGGAAAGTGTGTTGCAGGGGATTTTAGATTGCTCTGCCCTTAAGCGGATTTTTTGCGAGGCGCTCTGGTCCGGTGGTTTTTTTAGTATTTCGCAGGAATTCTTTGGCTAGTGCCTTGAGTATTCTGCGAGGGGATAACTTTGGAGGATCGACGGTTTATTTATGGTAAAAGTGGGCGACAGGTTGTATTTCAATAATAGCCAGGTGCGAGAAGAGTTTATTGTGTAATAATTTAAGTTTTGCTTTATTGCGCATTATTTTATTATTAACTGTTTTCAACTTCCCTTTCTTATTGCTATATTATTCATACTGTCGAAAAACAATTCCAGTGAATTTCTGCTGCAGAGATCTAAGGAAAGTAGATTTGTATTAAATATTATCTTAATCTTATTTTGTAGAAAATATGTATATAGATAAAAGGACGTTCGTAAAATCTCAAGTTTAAATTTTGTTCTGATAGGATCTTAATCGGGTAGAAGAGGTTAGTTATTACATTTTTGTATCAATTCGTTGCGACCCAGAAATTTTTTTTTTTTTTTTTTTTTTTAATATGGGCCAATTTTAAAAGTGCGAAGTATATTTTAACTTGAAATAAAAACTGCTATTTTATAGGGCTATTAAAAATTTTAATTCTTTAGATAAAACTATTTGGGTTAAAACTAAATGATATTCTTGGCCTCTTTTACCACTATACGATCGTTTTAATTTAATTAAAACTCTTATAGATATAAAAATATGATAAATTAAAACGGGCATAATGATATAATTTGAAAAAGAATTTAATCTTTTAATTAACACTCAATAATCCTAACATCTTTAATAAAAAAAAAGTCTCGAGACACAACACTGACGTCGCAGTAGATATCCACGTTAATTAAAGCCATTCATCCGCTCTCGACAAAAGGAATGAAAATTCAAAGAAAAAAAAAACAACCTACCACAACTCATCCAGCAGCAGCGGTAGAACAAAGACAACGTCGGAACCAAAGGGGTGCAGAAAAGCGCGAGGAGAAGGTGTCAAGAAAATTAATTTTTTTAAATCTCCAGTCTGGGCGCAAACCCCCGGAATGGATAGTCGGCCTTATCGCGGAGGCGGTGGAAGAGGTAGAAACGAAGAGAAGAGCCGAGAGGCCCACAGTGGGTATTAGCATTTTACTCGGGGGGTGTTTACTGCGGCCGCCGGCTTAAATTTATCCGGACGTTAATGGCCTGTGCTTGCCCGGATTGTCGGCGACGATAAGACTGGACCAAAATTGGTAAACATCCCTTATTCCGCTTTATTTCTCGCGGCGCAGTTTCCCTCGCCTTCCGGCGAGGCCGGAAGCAGGGGATCGTCGGGGCGTAAATTGCGAAAAATTCGGTTTTTCGAAGGCGCTTATTAAAATTTTGGAGGCCGCCGGGCTCTGCGGTCGGGAGAAGTAATTAAAATGGCGACTTGGGGGGGGGATAATCGTTTCGGTAATGAGTTTCAATTTCGAAAGTTTCCTTATTAAAATTTTTTACGCGGCTCTCGGCAAGCGTTACTTTTGGCTAGCTAGAAATTAATTGGTATTTTTTTAAATGACTGCCGGGCTTTTATTCTTAAATAAGAGCTTGCAAATTGAATTTTTAAGTTAAGAGAAGTCAGAATTACTTTTTTAGTGCTAATGAGAATTTTTTTATAGGCTCTTGGATAAGCGAGGAAAATACAGATTTTCAGAATTTTCAGTTCAAATTTAGATATTTTCACTCCAAGAGAGAAAAAGATTCCAAATGCAATTAAGTAAAAAAAAATATTGTGCGAGAGAGTAAAAGCAATTTGAAAAAAATATTTCTTGTACAATTTTATTCCAGAATAATATTTAAATAATTTTAATTATATAGGAATAACGAAAAATATATTTATTCCTATTACAAAATAGTAGAAAAATAATTAATTTTTAATTCAATAGAGTATTATGACAGTAGGACGAACAGTTTATTAACTATAAAGCCGCATAATTAATCAAACATTTCACTACACGATTAGGAAGCACAGCCGAGTGCCAGAAAAATCCAAAGTACAACAATTAGATTACAGCAGCCAAACCAAAAGCACATCTTCCGAAAAGCTGACGCAGCCTGCTACTGCATCCGCTCGAACCGTCCGGAAAAAGCTCGTCGACTCGCGCTTACTGGGTCGCTACACTGCACACGCAGCGAAAGCCGCTCCGTCCTCCTTCCCTCTCGATTAAATCCCGCATTAAAGTCGCGAAGGAGGGAGGGGGCGAAACAAAAAGCGCAGGCGGATCTTTTTCGGAGCCGCGCGGAGCTCCGCTAAAAATCCAAACGTTTGCTCTCTAACGACTCGTCATTCTTCTGTGTACACGAACGGTATATATACCTGGGGAGAGGAGGGCCTTTTGTGCGAGCGAGCTTTCTTCGGCTGCTCTCCCGGAGGGCGAAGGGGGGAGGGAAAAACGCGCCCCGAACGACCGGGCCGACTCGACCCGCTCACGTAGACGTTTTACGTTGAAAGCGAAATCGCGCGTCGGCTTTTAGAGAGGGAAATATTTTTCTACGGTTTATGAAAATTGTTCTTTGGGAGGATGAGATTTGTTGCTTGTTGAGCGAGAGGGCTTTTTTTGGGACACAAAGACTTAAAACTATTTTGTAGGGGCGGTAAATTTAGTAACAGTTGCTGGAGCTGCTTTTTAACGAATTGCGTAGGAAAAGAAGCTGCAAAAAATTATTTGAAAAGTTTAAGTGTCAGTGACACCTGTTGCACTTTTCAAATAAATTAGTCAATATTCTTAAATAGTCTTTATGAGATGACTAACAAAAAGCCTCGCTGACGCTCGCTCGTGAACGCATTCAATCTCTTTTTAATTATATCATCAAATTTAAAATATATATTCAATTAAAATGGAATTGATCACGTAAAAAACTAAGTTTAATTACTAAATATAAAACGAAATTTTAATAATATCAAACCCACATAAAATTAGCATATAATTTACAATAATTAAAAAGAACTTTTCAAAGAAAATTTCGTAATAAAGAATAATTTTATCACTCCAAGATTATCAAAAAATCGCAGCTTACAAAACTGAAAATTGAAAATGTCCATTAAAGCACAGCCGAGGAGAAAAAGGGTGACGAAAATGAAAATTTCGAAAAACGTAAAAGCCGGCAGTGGGTTACGTACGATATCGGCGAGGGGGGTGGGGGTCGGTCCGAGTACGACCTGCTTGCATTGTGCTCGGAGAGCGATAGATTTTACGTGTAAATGGAGGCGAAATGCCCCGACTTGTGTGTATAGCTCGGCGCTCGGAATTTAGAGAGCGTAAGGACGGGAAGGGCGGAGCGCCGATTTCAGAAAGTTGAGGGAAGCCAAGCGTGAGGGAGTGCTGGATGAAAAAGGAGGAGATTTATCTCTCTCTCTCTCTCTCTCTCTCTCTCTCTCTCTCTCTCTGCTTTTATGCGCTCTGTGTGCTCTCCTTTTTACGGCGCCCTCTTTTTTTGTTTTGCCAATAACAAAAGGCTCTCGCATATTTTGCCGAGTATTAAGATATACTTGTTTCGTTTCGCTTCAATTTTCGGCTAATTGAGAGGCTTTTATGCTGATTGGGCGCTTTTACTCGAATTCCTATCAAAAGATTTTGGAGAGATAAGTTCTACACGAATAGTACTGTTTTATGGGCCATTTTCAAGCTCCTTTAGTCTTAAAATTTTATATAAATTGCATTAGTTGCAAATCTTTGATTTCCCTACGTCATAATAAAATAAATAAGAAAATCGTTATCTAATGCATTTCATAAAAAGTAATTACTATTTAGAAATATTTAAAAAAAAGACTTCATCCACGTCTCAATTTTGAACAGTTACATGTGAAATAATACGTGGCTCCCAAGTCCCAAGACCTTTTACCCGACGCTTTATTTCGATAAATAAGTCATAACCGCGCAGGGACATTCCTCCATTTTTCAAGAGAGCCGTGGCCGGCAAAACGGCCCTTATAAAATACGCCATCAGCGTGATTTGTATCTCACTCGAATTCAATCGCGCCGCTTATCGCTCATAAACTCCCAGCGCCGCGCGCGCGCGTCCCTTTTCCTTTTAATCGCGCGCGCGCGCTGACTCGCGTCGTAAAGCACCTCTCTCGCCGGAAACTGCCCCCCTCCGCCATAAAGAAGGCAAATTGTTTTAAAAGAGTCAACACGAGAGAGGAGCTCGCCTCTCGGCGGCGCGCGGCGTCGAACAAACAAATCGCCGCCGCCGCCGCCGATCGAGCGATTATTCAAATGAGCGGCTGCGAAATTTATGAACCTACTCTCCCCCCATCTCTCTCTCTCTCTCTCTCTCTATTGCGCGCGGGGCAGAGAAATAAATAATAACGAGCCTAAGAGAAACTGCGCAATTTCCCCGGGACTAATAACAAGCTGGCGGCATAATGTACCGAGAGGGAGAGAGAGAGAGAGAGAGGAAGAAGAGGTACAACCTTGCACCTTGAATTCGCGCGCCGGGCGCATTAAGCTCATATTGGCCCTCGAGGCTTCGCTTTCATGTGAAACAAACGCACGCAACGCGCGTCTGGCATGCGCAGGCGCATACACACGAGAGAGAGAGAGAGAGAGAGAGAGAGAGAGAGGCGCATGCCGAGAGCGCAGGCAGGCATGTGCGCCTATGTGCGCGAGAGCCGGGATTTCGAAGGCCAGGAAACGCGGCCCGCGGCGGCGGCGGCGGGGAAAGCTCTTTTGCGCCGCTCCGGATTGCGGGGATCGGGTGAGATTTTCTCTCGGAGGCTAAAAATTAACGGCGGCATCGATTTGCTTTGAGTGCTGTGGACAATTTCGCTTCGGAGGAACGGCCGCCCCTTGGAAACCTGAACGTTTATCTTGTATGATCGCCATTAACTGCATTAAGGCTTACGCGCTCTTTGGGAGTCTTATTTTCGCGGTGGTAAATATGGACGGCGGGGATTCACTTTGAGCGCGTTTGCTCGGGTATAGTTTTACAAACATTCGTGATTAGTTTCGGAATTCATGCATAGTAATTTTATAAATTGCACGCCGATAAATAAAAAAGAAAACTTAACTGAACTAAAATGTCTGTAATAAGAAAGTGTTGAGTAGATCTGCACTGCATAACATTTTAACTAAAATGCGATAAAAGAACGTTGAATAAAGTGTTCCCGTGTGAAATTGTTACGTTAAAAATCTGTTAAGTGCCGTCAACTTTAAATCTGCCCTTTTTTTTGCAACGTTAATATTTCCTTCAACTTTTCTTCAAATTAACGAAGTTTCCTAATTTTTGCACCGCCAAAGGGAAACGCAGTACTTAAACGCTTGAGGGCATTGAAAGTTTCGGATGAAAAATCTTTTAATATCACGAGAAAAGTTCGTCCTCCAAATTTTCTGTACTTTACGTTGTACAAAGAATAAATGATTGAATTCTTTTTTTTTTTTCTGCTGAAAAGTAAATTAAGTAGCAGCGATAAAAATTTCGTACCCAGGAAAACCAGATTACTTTTAATTGTGAGCGAAGCGCACTAAAAATATGAAATAATTGCGCAGGTTTATTATTATTATTATTTTTTTTTTTTGGTAATTTTAATAGAAGGCAGAGGCAAACTAATTGCTGTTACAAAGGCAGAAAAAGCAGAGGGGAGGTATGTGAAAACAGTTGGTCATTCCGCGTTTAACGAGAAAACCGTCGACTTTTCCATCCGAATTATTCATTTAATTGCCAAGCGCTGAAATTCAAAAGTTGAAAACGACGAAGCATTTGTTCCCGCTTTCCAGGGGTTGCTTTTAACTGATACGGTTTACAAAAGAATTCTGTAAAATATATTATGGATGCAATGAATTTTCACTATTTGAAAATACAAAAATTAAAATAAGCAACGATGCATGTGACTCGATTTATTTCATAAAAATATTTTTGCAATGTAAATAATGTATTCCTCTCTTAAAAAAGTGATGACGGAAAGTTGAAGCATGAATAAAACGATTGTGATTGGCTGATTGGCTCGTGAAAAATGAGACCAGATTGGTTAAAATTTAACGTTATGGTTGCATTAAAGACTTATGTGATTGGCTGTAGTATAAAATAAGGCTAGATTGGACTAGGAG
>UCOL01003198.1:0-20379 GCA_900474335.1 Ormyrus nitidulus | reverse complement strand
TAATTGTTGATGGCATTGTAACAGTATTATATTACTGTTGAAACCAACTTTTAATATTACAAAGTAACTTTTAATGCTAAAACTGCTAAAACTGACAACCGACGACTATTAGAGGAGCTCATATTTTTTATATTTTTATATAGAAATTTTATATAAATTATATAGAATCACAATTTTACGAAACTTGTTTAAAATTTTGATAAAAAAATTATATAAATTATTTCCACTTGGGCATATATAGATATATAATTTGCAATGTAAATTCAAATTTTCAACCTCCTATTTCTCGAGATCCGTTCATTTTCAGACTTTGTGCCTATGGGCATTTTTGATCAGGAGGCCGTGAAGTATAATATATGAAAAATTCAGCCAATTTCGCCGGGACCCGAAACCCACAAGTTGTGTGTGCGGGATCCTTCAAATTCTACCACTTTGAAAGATAAAGTCTTCCAATTGTTAAAAAAGCAGCTTAAATCAAAATCAAAACGACCTTCCGCGAGATCTAAAATCTCCGAAATTCCCTGCTAATTATGCGCGATTGCCGTACGCGAAACTCCACCTGAAAATTCCATTTGACGAAATTGTTTCGAACCGACGGGGGGATATCCTCCCCCAGCATATATATATATATATATAACTGCCGCTCCCCTCGCGCTCCTACGGTTTTGCCCCGGTTTTCCCTTCTGTTGTCGTCGATCTGATCAGGGGACGAATAAGGGGAAGAGAGAAAGAGAGAGAGAGAGAGAGAGGGAGCCGAGAGTCAGCCACGTGGGTGGAAGCGGCGCGTGGCTAATGGCCCAGGAGATCATGGTAGAGAGCCTCCTCGCCACGTCACCCCCAATTTTCTTCCTTTTTCCACTGATTCCGCCCGAGCTCTTCTTCTCATCGAAGACGCTGCCGCGCGTTCTTTGACTTTGCCGCTTCTTTTGGGACACCGGCCTGCCAGAAATTATTCCTCGAAATAAGCCGCAAAGCTGCCGCGTACGCGGGATAAAACGCTGCTTTGCATCGCCGGCTTTTATTATAAGCTTGTATTTTTTCGTCTACCTGTATAAGTGTCTGCTTAGCCTGTGTTACACTTTGTTCGAACGACACCTTGTGTATGAAAACTTATAAGCTATTCATAGATATCGCGCAGTAATTTGAATAAGCAAGAATTCATGAATGAAAAGTAAAGAATACATATCCGAGATCCAGGAAAACTTTGTTTTAATATGTAGGAGACACACAGTTCCATAAGTCGAAGTGCTACACTCCGCTCGCGAAGACGAATTGTTTGGAAATATTTGGAAACCTATTTTGCTAATTAAAATCAATGTACTTCAATCAATGTAGAATTATTCATGTTTTGACTAGAAAGTTTGATTAATACTTAAAGAACAAATAAAATGCAATTTTTCAGCTCGAAAATTCTTTCCATCGAAATACTCCAAGGTGCCCCGCACACTTCAATAAACGTCATGAAAAAGTTTAAGCAGCCGAGGCCGGCATTCGCATCGGCTAAACGCAAAAAACTCGAGGCAGCTGAAAATGATTCGGCCGGCCGGAGAATCCACCCCCGCGTATAGCTGGAGGGCAGCGGAGGAAGCTCGAAGCGGGTTAAGGCACGAGCTTCGGCTCTCCCTCTCCCTCTCCTTCTCTTTCCTTTTTTTCCTTTGCCAGCAGAGCACGAGGCAGACTCGAGCTTCTTCTGCTGGATCGATTTGCTCCTCCTTTGATCTTCGCCTCGCGCACCGGAGACTTAACGAGATTTCGCAGCCGTCAATCGCTATCGATTCTATAATTCATGCTACCTCGCAGTGCATTAAAGCCGTTTAAGGCCCCGTTTTGCTGCAGGAAACCGTTCGCTTTGAAAGATTCGGCTTTATGCGTTTAGGAATATTTGTAAAACAGAGTGAACAACAACTTGAACCGATCTTGCAATGAAATCGGCGAATCCGACCGAGACAGAAGCTAATCAGACTAACGAGGAAAAGTCTGGAATTAAAGCATTAAAAAAGCTGGATGTATAGTAGTTTGGTGAAAAATTGAAAATAAGCAGGAAACGTCTGGAGCAGCGGTCAGTCTCGGGGCAAAAAGGAAAGCCGCTCCGAAAGCGAGTGCAGGATAAAAAAATATAACTCGGATATAGACTCGGAGAGAGAGAGAGAGAGAGATCCAGTACGTCGCGCTGGTAACCGATCGAAGTTTCAGTCGGTGGGGTGCACGGACGTCCCGCCTCCCTCTCGGTGCTCTCGGCTTGTGCCGCGTCAGCCAGTGGCAGCGAGAGAGAGAGGGTAGTGCAGGAAGCGAGCGAGCGAGCGAGCGATCGATACGCCTGCAAGCCTCCCGCCCGCCTGCCCGCCCGCCTGGCAAAGGCCGATTTTTTTTGCCCCGCGCGCGCATGCGCCCCCGACCCCGGCTTTTCTCCCCGGCTCCGAAGCTAAGCTCACTCCCCTCTGGCTTCGTTATACCCTTCCTTTTGCTTTTTCCTTTAATGCATCAACAAGCTTTTATTGCTAGTGTTAAATTGCAAATTCCCCGCTCTTGCCCGCGTCCTTTTTTTTTATCTACCTATTTTCAGCGGCAATTTATATTGCAGGTTAGGCCTCGCGTCGCCCACGCGGCCTTCTAATCGGAATAATGAGATATGTGCACGAGGAAAGAACTGTCTCGATCAGCGCGAAAGTAGCTGCGAGAGAGAGAGAGTTTTTCACTTTGTCGACGCCGTTCGCCAAGGTATATTTCCTACTTTTTAAGAGGGCACGAAAGGGAATCTGTAATTATAATTTTACCCTTTCGAAACAAGAGAGCCCCGCGGCGATCAAAAACCAACTGCCGATTTATATAATCTTTCAGTCCGCGATATGCATAACGCGCGTTTCACTTGAAATATATAAATAATAGAAAAAGAGCTGCTTTATGGCGATGCACAAAAACCCATTCAATTGATTTGCATTCATGGCAGTTTTAAATGCAGCTTTATCTATAAGCAGAGATAAATTTTGTTACTGAGCTATCGCAAAAGTCATCGGTGATTAACGATAAGCTGTTTTACAAATGTGTATTCATTTAACATTAATATTGGTTTAGATTTAAATGGGTAGTTATGCTATTGAAACTGATTTGGAAAAGAACAACGAGTCAATGTACAGCAAAGTTAACTGTAATGCTGTACGTCGAAATAATTTCAAGTAAAACGTGGAATTAACCAAAAATACACTTGACTTTTTGAAACGGCGGTTTTAAACAGTTTCGAACGAGACAATAAAACTTCAAAGGAATTAAAGCAGTTTTTACGAAGCGTAATTCGTAGGGCGAGAATAGAATTCGGTGTAGAGCAAGCGATAATGCACATTGAAGCTGTTCCCCGAATACTCTCTCTCCCTCTCTCTCGGTGCTCTACCTCTCGTGCTATATACATCAACGGTTCGATTAATCGAACGATGAAGGACTGGCGTTTGAAAATCGCTGAAAGCAGCTTTCGAAATTGGAAACAATTGTACGCAATTCGATTTTACGAGCGCAGCGATGTAACGAACTTTTTCCTCCACCCCAACATTCTTTCGAAATTTCGCATGGATTGCCGGTGGCGAATAGTCATTTTTCGATTAAAAAGGCGACTGGCGCAGATTGTGGTGGAATTTTTATGGTAAGTAACGCATTGAGAGTTTAGAGAGTCAATATTTAATTTTCAATCAAATAAACCGACGAGACTCACTTTTGGAAATTTTGAACGGAATTCCTAATTTGCAAGTGGGTTTTATTAATTAATACAAGTTTGCAATTTATACTGAAATTCTTCTGCAATCGCAATTCATCGGTCTAGAATAATTAAACATTTTTACGGTAATGAAATCATTTTTTTTGCCTATAGTTTTAAATGCCCTGCAGCTTATGAGTGTTTATAGGCGTTACAGGAAATACTTGAATTAAATAAAACAATATATTAATTGTGTTAAGGTCACTGAATAAATTCAAACGAATACAAAATAAATACCATCGCTTAAAAGCGATGGTATTTATTTTAATGGATGCGATTCTATCTCGCAAATTCGCTTGATAAAAGGAATTCGGGAAATAACAGGGTTGCATGCATGAGTAAAAAATTCTTACCTTAAACGAAATCAAGTACTGCCAGTAGCGTCTAAATTTATTTACAATTTTCCATGCTTCCTGTACTCGATGAACAGGTCTGTTTTGTGTTTCAAAATCAATAGAATGTTTATCGAATGTAAAAACGAGATTTCATTTTTCGCGAAAAGAGACTGATATTTATGGTTCGAAGGGAATGATTGTTATTTAATAAAACAAGACGTTGATTAATAAGTTAAAATTTTATTTTATTCTTTTTATTTCAGTCCTAATGCAACAGCTTGTAATGTCTCTAAAAAGAAGTAAAAAGTTTCAAAGAAATAAAAGGTAGTTTTTACGACACGTTAAGCGCCACTAAAAATCAATCGAACATTTTTTATGAAATTTAAAAATGAAATTTATAGGACGTTAAATCTGCCTTTTCATTGAAAATACTTTGTGTGTACAAACGCGAAATTAAAAAAGTATCGCGGCGCGCATTGCTTTCTACGTTTAAAATATTTCGCATAATCGCGCTTCAAATTTAGTATATTAAAACATTTGTATGTGCATCTCTCTAAAATTCCGCGTAATTTTGCCAGCCCTCCCGCTGAGTGGAAATAAATGATGTATTAACGCGCATTTTCAGATTCATTTCAGAAAGCTCACGTATCCGCCTTTATATACACGCACCGCAAATCAGCGTGAAATTTATTTTAAAAATTTTCAAAGTGAGCTCTTAATGTGCATATAATTACTCCTATATAAAAGTAACTTTTTTAATCTTTAGAAAAAGTTGGCAGCTCTTCCTCCTTAATACTGACAATCGAAATAAATAAATGCTTTTACGGACTTGATAATCGAAAAAAGAGCCACCGCTGCATCGACTCGTAATAAAAGCGGAGCTGCGAAAATCAATGAAAATCGATGGTCGGAACATCAACAGCAGTCCGGCGCTCGGGACTGCAAGTCCAAGAAAAGCAGCGACCGCAGCAGATAGAGTCAGCCGCAACAAAGCTTGGACCGGGTCGAACTCGGGCCAGCCGGGGGATTATATTTAGGTGAACTCCGCGGCATTATCCATGAAGGCACAGAGAACGGACAGATGCCTCGCTCTCGGCTCTTGTCTTTGCCGTTCCTGTCCTGTCCTGTCCTTCGATTCCGAAGATCGATATGCCCGCGGAGTCCACCTCGGATGCCGTTAGCTGTATAATGGAACTGTTGCGATTCTGCTTTTGCTTTTAATTTCCATTTGCATTTTAAAATCGACTTCTGAAATAACGCCTTCGTTTCTTTGATCAAAGTTCGTTAACGTGTACAATTGACGCTTTTTATGTTGTAGAGTTCAGCACCTGTGCGTAACACTTGAACTCACGCGCCACACCTTCGCTGCGAGCGAACAATCGGAGTGAAAATATCTCGCGCGTTGTTATTAAAAATATTAAAATACGCCTGTATAAAATCGCTGAATAATTGCAACGTCTATTACGTAAGTTTGTTAAAATAATGGTATTTGTTAATGGATGAACTAACAGGTTACCGAAGTTTTTGTACAAAAATTTAAATGCAGAGATTGATAACCCACGTAGCAAACAAAATACGGTTTTCGGCTTATTTTAGTTTGTGCAAAGTTTTAGAAAATTTTTTTACTTCATTTCGATTCCAAGCATAAAAAAATTGCAAAATTTACATAACCGAAGGCATGCGCTCCGATTAATTCAATAAAAACCATAAAGAAACGCGTCGATCTCGAGAATCGGGCAGCGAAAAAAAAGAGTAATCTCTCGAAAAGGAAGAACGACTGCACAAAGGCGCGGAATCGGCGTTCCGGGCAAAGTAAGTCATGCGGCTGACTGGCGGCAGCTCTCCGAGGCGGTAAACAAAGAAAAATCCTTCGGCAGCGGCGGCGACGGCGATCAGCTGACCCTGCCTTCCAGCGGCGTGAGCCAGCCATTTTGTTAAGAAACACACACGCCGGTCGTAGAAGTTGCCGCGAGCCGAGCGGCGATATGACGTCACGTGGCCTACATGATAACCCGCCGGCCGACGAGCTAAGCAGGCATCGGCCCGTTTCTTCTGCGACTTCGCCACACTTATCTTCCTCCTATCTTCGCCGCTAGGCTCTCTCGCGCTCTCTACACACACAGAGAGAGAGAGAGTCTTGCACGCGCGAGAACCGTTCTGCTAAATCATGTTTATTAAAGTTCGCTCAAGTTCGCTTGGAGCGAGCGACGACGCCGAGCCGCGAGCGATTATACACTTCCGTTGAAATTTTAGATTTATTGTTCTGCGCGCGGGGGCCTCCTCCTTTTCTTTACTTTCGGCCCCTGCACATTGTGGCATAAGAAATGTCGCGGCTTTTTTACCTGATATAATCGGGAGTATTGCGCAATATGTTTCGACGATTCGCAATAAAATAAAAATATTTTATTGGCCTTTTTATTATCGAGAAGCGCACGAGCAGCTCCGATTTACAATTTATTTTCAGGGCAATTAAAAATGCTGTTTTCGAGATTACAATTTTCAAAATGCTATTGCATAACGCGGCGTGCGATTGGATAAAAACTGGTTTTGCAAGTAAAAAGTTGCAAGAAACTTAAAGTATGCAACATTTTTCCAAAGAAATAAGCAATCTTATTAATTAAAATATTCAAACTTCTGGTATAGAAATAGAACATTTTTTTTAAAGACCTTCTCAAGCCTCTTGATTTTACAGATATATATGAGGTAAGTTTGTCGAAAGCTTCAAACGTTTCTTTTTTAATCTTAGCACTGATTGTATACCTGGTAACACACTTAACTTTATCTATATTAATAATAGCATGAGTCACATTAAAAAAAGTATTGCAGCGATTCGAAAGCAGAGCTCTCTTTTACAGCCGCTGCTTTTTCCACTTTTTTCTACTTGTTGCATTGAAAATAACTGCGAATCTCTGCGTACTAATCTGCTCGGAAGGCGACCGCTAGTTATCATCGCTGAGAGTTCAGCGCGCGAAATTTAAATTTTAACGCAAGACCAGCCTCCTCTCCTCTCGGTTAAGCGGCTCGATCCTCGGTTGCAGCTCGTAAACACAAACTCTCACAAAAGCCCTGCGTCTTCAGCTCGACTCATTAAACATCGAGCGACAAACGTCGTATGGAAAAAAGCTTTGATGAAAACGCTCTCGTCTTTCCCGGCAAAATCGTCCTCGGTATTAAGGATGAGAGAGAAGTCAACGCGCTAAAAAACGTCTGGTTTCGTTTCGTAAAAAATCGAGGGAAAGAAAATAATTTTCAGAATGCAATAGAGCTCGCTCGAATATAAGCGGCGGAAAAAACGAAGGCGAGGAAGGCTCTCTCGCTCGCTGGCGCAGCGGCGGAGCGAGCGAGCGAGCGAGAGAGAGAGAGAGAGAGAGAGAGAGAGAGGGATCGAAACCGCTGCGCAGAACCGCGCGCCGCCGCTCGTCGTCGTGGCCTCATCGACCTAACCTACTTCGGCTCTCCTCCGAGGGACGCCCCGACGGCTGGCGCGACGGTGGCGCCAGCGCTCGAGGACGTCCGACGTCGCCTGACTGCCTGCCTGCCTCTTTCTCTCTCTCCTTTAGAGCCTGCTGCTGTTACTACTGCTTCGTTCTCCACCCGAGATCTCATCTTTTTCGAATATTTTCTATGAAAAACCTGGCGTTTTTCTGCCTCGATGCCCGGATCAGTTCGAGTCTCATGAGTTTTATTGATTTAGATTTTTTTTCCGAGAGAAGCTTTGTAGAGCTGTCGACGTTGCTGAGAAATTAATAATTTAATGTTCTAATTCGCATTAAAGAATATTGTAAAGGTTTTGAAGAGAAACCGCGATTTTCAGCATTGATTAGTGAAAGTTGGATGAATTTTTAACGTTTAATAATCAATAGAACTAAAGATAAGTTTTTTAAATGTTTCTGCCTGTTTACATTATTGCACATCCTTTTTAAGGCGAAGCACCGATATTTTTTCATTTTCCTTCTAAACGACTGAAAGACACTTATCTAGGAGGGGGTCCAAGTTATGCTTTCTCGTTGAATTTTTATGTAGCAGAATTTTCTCTTTGAGAATTTTCGCCGAATAAACGTACTTAACATTTATGAAGTTATATTACCCCAGTAATAAAAGACGTTAAATGCTATTGAAAGATTTTTTTTTAATGAAAAAAGCTTTTATACTCTTCGTATAACAGTTTTTTTTATAGCGCGTCAATATATTGATTCCTAATTATTAAGTACAAACTATATTACTGCAAAGAAAACTTGCAATATTTGATATTAGAAAAGTATAATGCATGCCTAATTTAAGAGAGGTGAAGTAATAAAATATTTTGAAATGATGTCTCAACAAATAATTAAAATAATTTTAATTCTCAATATTTATGATTTTATAACCAACATGCATAAGTTAATTCACGGTAATTTAAAATCGATTTTCGATATGTTATAGCTCAAACAAGTGCATCTTAAAATAACTATATTATCATTTTCCATTCATAAATTAATATCGATTATACTTATGTAACAGGTTCTGATTTGCATTTCAGCATACAATGTCATGTGATATTGTTATTGTTAATAAATCAATAGCGATCATTAAATATTCGCAGCCATTAAATTGCAGAAAATTAAAACGCACTTTCTTCCATGATAGTATGTACACGAAGAACGTAGATTTATATATTTATAGTATTAAAGGCAACTATTATAAAACTATACAAATAGTTTCGAAACGATTTTTCTAATTCTAATCAAACGTCATACTGTACATAGACTTTCCAATAATTTTCGAAACTCCTGCAAGTATTTTTCCAGTAATCGTTCTTTATTTACACTCGTAAAATTGAAAACCCTGGGAAATCGTTGGACGGAGGCAGCGAGAGATTTTCCAGCGCGAGGCTCGGGAATTCCAGCAATTTTTTTTTTAAATGATTTTCGCGGTAAATCTTTTTAACGACTCTCTAATCAAACGCTCGAAGCAGCTATCTCGCGCCATTCGAATTTTCCCTATAACGCATTAACAAAAAAGCCGAAAAAATCGCGCACCTCTGACGCTTATAATCGGGCAGCGTTTTAAAAGCGCACGGCGAAGAAAAACACGGCAGCAAAAAAGTAGGAAGTATAAAAGCGCCGGGAAAATAAGCCGCTCGCCGGCCGAACAAAAGTTTCTCGCAACAAAGGAAAAAAAAGCGTCAATTTAACAAACTCGTCCGCGTGCGGCGAGTTTTCTTCGGAGGTGGTGAAGACGCGGTTTGCGAAAGCGACAGGACACGTAGAGGTGTATGTATCATATACGTATAGGCGGCGAAATTCGAAATTGCGAGAGCGTGAGTTTTCTTCCTCGACGTTAACTACCGAGAAGTCGCTGACTCGCTCGGATTGGAAAACATTGTGCAGGCGCGCCTCGCGACTTGCGTCACTGCATGTGAATCACATCCGAGAGAGTCGCGAGTCGAGAGCCGAAGTATCTCTAAGAGCGGCCGTCGAGGCTCCCGCACGAGCGCAAACACCGCGAGCAGGAAAAATACCTCGCGATTGTTTACCGCGGAATTAGCTCCGCAGAGGAGCGATCGGGACGAATTATGCTTTTATTTCTCGGACGTTAATCGTTAATATATTTCTTCCTACGATGACCGAAAATTTCTGTAACCATTTCTGCAGTTTTTCCTGCAGTTTTCTTAACGGCTCGCACGAAAGATAAACAATCGTCAAAGGGAAAGATCGACCAATTCCTCGAGAGTATTCGGTACTCGCGAGTAGCGGGGAGCGCAGCGCGCGGGATTTTTCCTCGGCATCGATTTTTGCGCCTTGCCCGCGAGTGCGAGAGAGAGAGAGAGAGAGGAAGAAAGCGGGGCTGCGTCGGCGGCGCAGAAAAAAAAGCGAAGGTGAACCGCGTCGGGAGAAAGAGAGGGAAGGAGAGAGAGAGAGAGAGAGCGATATCGAACGCGGAGGGAAAGAAGACGCGGGGGAGAAAAGGCAACGACGAGGGAGCCGAGGACGTGGAGGGCAACCGAAATTTCGGCCTGCGTGCGAGAAAGCGGCGACCTAAATTTAGAAAACTATACGCGCCGCTCCGCTTCTTCTATAGCTATGAACTTTCTGCCCGCGCCTCTATAGGAGCCGGTGTTCGAGCTTATTTTTCTCTATTCAAAAAGTCAAAGGATTTATTGCTATCAATTGCACAATGCGCAAATATTTTACTTTAAAAGGATATCTAAGTAAATATGGTGATTTTTAATTCAAGATTTGAGATTTTCAACATAATACACGGCGAAGATTCTCCGCGTCGAAAAATATGCTAATTATATAATTTAAAATAAAAGATAGTTCAAGTGCTCGACTGGTTTATTTGCATATTTACAATTCAATAAAAAGACTTGTGTAACCGATAGTTTAAGGCTCTAAATCGAGTTTTAAGGATATAAATATTTAGTCAACTCCAGAAATTTAATGAAATGAAATATTTAACGCGCAAAACTCGATGTTCAACATTCAAAACGGTTGCTTCATGTTATTTTTAAGGCTCAGATATTTTCCAGCTGCAAGTCTATACAGAACTGAAAACGCGCAATTTCCGCGCAAATCAAGCGTAGAGTTACATCACTCTTCTAGGAACCATAAACATAATCAACGAAAAAGTAAACAAAACTATTCGGCCATAATGGCAGAAAAAGAAGGCAATTTCATCGGAGCTGTAACTCAAAGCGAAACCGGTGGGAGGCTGCCGCCAGTATAACGAAACGAGTTTGAGAAAATCGGCGCAGGAGGAAGGCGCGAAGTAATAGAGGCTAAAAGACAAGAAAGAGGCAGCGGATGAAGAAGACTAGAGGTGGATGAAGCAGAAGTATATACGAGGAAGAGGAAAAAAGGAGCCGAGAGAGAGAGAGAGAGAGAGAGAGAGAGGTGCAAAGGAAAGAAAAGAGAAGCGGAGAGGGAATATTCCTGGGGCAGCGAATTCGAGCGGCGAGAGGCGAGGAGAGGAGAGAGAGAGCCGAGGCGAGCAGAGGAGGTGGGAGGGCATCCTTTGGAACCGGTCCTTTCCTTGAGTCGGATGTGCGCAACGACTCTCGACTTCAACCTCGAGAGCTAACCGGGAGGCTCGCCTTCGAGCCTGGCTTTTTCGAAAATACTTCGGAGCGAGCTTTCGAGACTCATTTTCTCCCGATCACGGAAAGATCTGTGCTCGATCGATTGATAAGCACCTCTTACAAATCATAACCTGCAGAGATACAACCTGCTTGTACTCCCGAATTTAGGAATTTTATTTAAAAACTTTTGCCGAAGCTTTCGAAATTATATTATATTTTTAAAGCTTAACTTATATAATTTTAAATTGGAGGTTGGTATTAATATACCCTAGACATTTCATAACGCCAAGTTACGTCTGCAATATATAAGTGTAAAACGTTTCAGAGTTATATATGACCATTTAGAATTCCCTCCCACCTGAAGTGTTAAAAAGTCGCTGCTTGTTCGGCCTAGTTTTCTTTTCGAAATTAATAAATTTTCGTTCTCAAGGAAATATTACTGCAGTAGCAATGGAGCGACGAGTACACAAGTAAAACAAAGGCCGAAAAGGGCAAAAGAGAAAATGACACGAAACTGGAAACAGGTTCGGTATCTTCGAGCGGCTCCTCCGCAGTCCGCTGCGGGCGAGGACACACGTTTCGTGTGTCCGGAGTGCGCAGTCTTCCCGGCGGCCTTTCGCCTGTCCTTGCACACGAGGCGGCGGCGGCGGCGGCGGCAGCTCTCGGCCCTTAGTGCAAAGAGAAGGATGGAAGCGTAATGAAAAGGGAGCCTGATAAAGTTAAAGAGAGCGATTCGGGGCGCGAGCGTGTGCGTGCGCGTGCGTGCGCGTGCGTGAAAGAGCAAGGAGAGTGAAAAGAAGCTATAGAAGGAAGCTCGTTCTTTTGGCTTCTCTCTCTCTCCTCCTTCGTCCAGTCCTTTCACGCGCCGCGAGCCTTCTTTCTCATGGCTCGCTGCCAGCTCTCTCTGCCTCCCTCTCGCTCGCACTCGCGGGGACCAATGACCTTCCAACCTTGTCTCGCTATCTATCCTCCTTTCTCTTGTTCTCTCTGCCTCGGCTCTCCGCCGGCCGAGACATTACGCGCTATTTCCTCCTGCCTCATCCTCCGCGTTTTTTTTTTTTTTTTTAACCCTTTGCTCTGCTCCCCTTCTCTCCTTATTCTTCGCTCTCCGCGCTTTTGAGGAATCTTTAACTGTAAATTATCGCCTCGTGGCCCGTGCCGGGGAGACATTTTTAGGTCAACGCGAACGTGTACGGCTCGGCGGATCAGGTATTATATAGGTTTCTCGGGCTCCTCCCACGATTTTCCACTAGGTCATATTTCCTAATGGTGCGATCTGATGAAAAAAACGTTACGGAATGGAAATCACGAAAGCAGCCGATGTTTGCATTGAACTTTTCTCAAATCATGCAGCGTTCGACTGCTGCGGGAGAAGGTAATTTTGACAAAAAATATATTTTAATTCAAAGCCTTACCACGCGGACTGCTTCTACTTAAAACAGCAAATTCTATTCATTAAATAGTACTGCACCGGAGCTGTTGTTTGAATTTTTCAAGCAATTTTAATCGCGCAAACGAGAGCAATTAACGAGGCGGAATCGCGCCCAAGTCCTCCAGTCACATTAGCCGCAAGTCATGCGCAAAAAGAAAGAGAAAAGCTCGGTGGAAGGAACGCACGAGGAGAGCGTGCGCCCGCGTAAATTTCCCCCCTGCTTTTAAATCACTGGCCGTTAAAAATTTTATCAACTCCGGGGAGATTTTCGAAATTCCGGCGAGCCCCCGAGCTAGAAAAGGAGGAGGCGCGAAGAGGCGGCAGAAGAGAAGAAGAAGAAGAAGAAGAAGAAGAAGAAGAAGAAGAAGAGGCAGAGGGGAGGGTGAAAAAAGAGAGGCAAAAAGAGGGTCCGCTTTGGCCTGGCGTTCGCTCTCCTCGGTATGCAGTCGGCGGATGGGGAACGTTTTTCTCTCTGGCCGGCCCTCTCGCTCGCTCCCACGTCCTCGATCGTATAGCCGCGTCTCCGTCGCGGCGGGGCGCGTGGCAGCGATTCTCTCGCTCCCTTTCTTTTTGCTTCTTATAAATTGCACGCCGGCTAGTCGCTCTCTGTCCTTCGCTCTCGGGCTCTCCCCCTCCTTCTTCCTCTTCTTCTTACCGCCGCCGCCGCCGCCGCCGCCGCCGTCCTCTCTTTTTCTGCGTCGCGATATGTAGGAATCTCCGAGCGCGCTGCTCTCGCGCCTGCAAAAATCGAGAGAGACGCTGAGCGGCCGAGGCGCGTGCATGGATTATTTTCTAGCCTCGTCGGGACGATCGCTGAAATTCACCGACAATTTCATTATCCGCGCTCGCGGATGATTAGGTGTCGTTTCGATCAACAATTTGACGCGTGAATATTTTTTAACGGTATTATAAAAGTGTTAAAATATACATGCTCTCTCGGCTATTGCAGGATTTTTTTATTTCACTCATTATTATTCGATTTTTAACCGAATTTCACAACAAATTCAAAGACTAATTTAGGCGAGGAATTACATTGTTCGAACGTTGCAATTCCTCTTTGTTATAAAAAATTATTAATTTCAAAATTTCTATTTGAATTTTTCCGTTACTTGCACTTTTCTATCACTTGCAGTATTGCAAGGACTTGGATTTTTGTTGCCCTAAACTCCAAAATACCTGCGGTCAAAGTAACTAATCGGGCCCGATTTACAAACGAAAAGATATAAGGTAGTAAATCGGTTGGGCGCATCGAAAAGCTACACCTCGGCAAACTTTCTCGTCATAACACGCGATTGTAGCTCGGCTTTAGCAGCGGCGGCCGTTCTTGCGAGGCGAGTTTCGCCTCTCTCTTTCCTTGGCTCTCTAGCTGAAATATCACCGCTGCTGCGACTGCCGCACGCCACGCCGCGGCGGAGAGCAACTGCGAGCGTCGTCGCGCTTTGTACCGTCGCATTGTCTCTGAGGGGAAGGCCGGACACGAGCGAAAGATGGGTTAAACGCTCGCTCCGGCTACCGTAATACACGCATTGTTTTATGAGAACGCGTTCCGAGGAAGAAAGTTATATCGGCCGCCGCATCGCTAGAGAAGGCGAAGCCTTGTAATTTCGAGTGAAAGTCGATTTACAATATGATACTGGAATGGCTTTGCTGTTCCAGTTTTTTTTTTTTTTTTTTTCGGAAAAAGGAGGATGCACACGCTTTGGGTATCCGGTGGATTTCTAGGACTGTTGTAGTTCTGATAAGAATGAAAATTTGAATTTTTAGAAGCGCTTGAAATTTTAAACGTCATTTTATACGTTTAAAATTGGACTGGAGAAAGGAAATGATAAGCTTTAAAGTTAAAATGCATTTATTACAAAAATAAAGAAGTGGCCTCGATGTGAAAATATTTAGCATTTATTGGGAAAACTTCACTTAGAATTGGAAGATTAAAAAATTTGATATTACGAATCTTTCAGAGATTATTAAGTTATTACAATGACCCTTTATTATGATATCCAATGTTAAAGAACTAAAATCAAACCTCAATATCTTACTTCATTTACTGCAGCAATAAATAACTTAAATGAACCTTAATAAAACTCTTATAATTGCACAAAAATAATAAACAAGTTCATTTTATAATAGGTGAAGAAGCTAGTCAAAACAACATAAAAGCAAAGGGGAAGAGCCCAAGGAAACGACAGATCGGCGCCAGTGGATAACATAACCCTTCCTCCGTCGCTCACTTTACTTCTTGTCTCCTATTCTTCTTTCTTCGATCTTCAGCTTTACTCATTCTACCGTTTTAACCAGACAGTAAAGATCACAAATTTTCTTGTATTTGAAGGAATCAAGCATTTATTTATTTAACAAGCAATTTAACAAACAAATTATTTAATCCTAGAACTTCTCCGAAAAGTAAAAATTTAGCAACAAGTTCTTAAATTAAAGAAATTAATTTTCAAAGTAGACTATATCAATGCTTGCTTTATGATAAATTATATGTTACTCATACATTTATAATTATGGCAATAAATTTTTCGAATCAGTTTTCCACAAAATTTTTAGAGCGAACACTAAATTTAACATATAATAATATTAAATAAAGAAGTGACGTCTTTCATTCAGGACTATCCATGCACAGTACGTCCGTGTAATCCGCTTAATGACATCACTCCGGAGTCACGTTTTATTAAAACAAGAGTTCGCTCGTTAACTCACATTGTTGACGCAATGTAAATAGAGGGCTTGACTGCGTTGACTGAGTACTCTTAGAAGGCACGCAAGTGACCTTAAATTACAGAACATCTCCGCGGTGATTTTCTCGCAAAAGCTCTTGGATGCAATGGATTAAAATATTTTATGGCCAGAATTAACAAGAAATCAACTTACTGCAAAATTAAAATTCTAATACTGCAATTCTCGGAGTTATCCGCAGACTCTTCGCTTGATCTCCCCCTACCTGCATTAAATTATAGCACAGCGTTTATGCAGAGGAAAGTCCAGCGGAGAAATCCGGATGCAGAATTTCGTTTCTAAATGCGGCTCGCCGATCAATGGGACGCATTCTCCCGACTGATGTTTTTCAGCCCTGACAGGGCATTAGCGCACGCAATTTAGTTTGGCTCTCTGCGGTCTGCTCAGGTTCTTCGTTCAATACGTTAATTCGATTATTCGATTAGTGTCCGCGCGAAACCGTCAGTCGATTTTCCAACAACTTTCGTTATTGTAGTCGGAAATGCTTTGAATAATTTTCTATTTGGATTTAGCCTCATCATATAATAATAATAATGCACTGGTTAATTATAAATGTATTCAATGTTGTATTAAATATTCTATATTAAATTTGTATACATATATATGTAAAAAAGTTATACCGACCCTTTGAAGTTCAATATGTTCTGGAATTCTGTACAGGGTCCATTTGAAATTTTAACCGAATTAATTGATACTAATTTCCACTTGTACATATATAGAAGAGTATGTACATTTCTAATTTATAACTAGAGGGTTTTAAAATTAATTACTAATTAAAACTTCTCTTCGATAATTATTTTTTCTAAATATTCATCATAATTTCTAGGAAGAATATACATTGAAGAAAGGTATTTTTATAGGAGCGTTGGAGGAAGGATTGGCGGAGCCTTGGGCGCTTGGAGACGTCCTACCGACTGTTCGCTAAGTAGCGCAGCTAAGGTTTTGCCTTGTTCCCTAGCAAACTAGTCGAGGCTCCGAGATAAAGATGACCAGGTACAATGTGGGTGACCACACGGAAAATAGTTTAATTTAACGTATTTTACTTACACAAAATATTTATAGTTCTAATTATTAATCAAACAGGTTTCATAGACTCATGTAATCCCTGTTGGAAGTTTTCACTATTATTATTTAAAATTGGCCTAGTTTTTGAATTTTTTTTTAAAAACACGTCCGAAACCGACCGCGCTAAAAACGACATCCTTTTCATCAAAGACTGGTGAAATATTGGTCAAACTGAAAAAAAATAGAAAATGATAATAATAAAATTAAATAATAAAATTGATTAACAAATAATAAATAAAAATAGATAATAATAAAATGATAATAATAATAATAATACATTATCTAAGGAAATTTCTGTAATTTTATCATCTAACTGATTGAGCTCCCAAACATTAAAGTCACTCAAGTTCAATTCAATTACTGGCGTTCTTTTAATGTATTTTTTAATTTGTAAATAAATTTGTTCATTTTTATATATAAATTGTTCTATTTTCACACTATTTCTATTTTTTAGTATAACTGTATTGTTTGGATGATTGTCAGACAGAATCATCTCTTTGTATTGTAAAACTGAAACTTGAGCTTCCCTTGTTTTAAGAACTTCTGCTTCCAAATTCATTTTTCCAATTGGTTTACTTAAATATTTTTCCATCTCAAATAAATGTCTGTAATATTGAGCTAGAATATTCCTTGGTGATCTTAAAATACTGCTTATTTTTCCGAAATAGGATTCAAAACTAAAAGCACTTATTTCATTTAAATTACAACCAGTATTCTTAATATCATCGCTAAGATGAATTAAATTGTGTATATTTAAAGAAACCAACGACATGCTGTATAAAGCAGGAGCTTTATTTTCTTTAATTGCCTATATTTTTGGCATTTCATTTTATTTTTATTTTCCATTATGATAAATTACTGCTACTGTTATGCTTCTCTCTCTCTCTCTCTCTCCCTCTTTTCTTTTGGGTGAAGTTTGATGAGTGTTTACGTTGCTGGATCGCTCGCTCTATCGACTAACTTTAAAAATATTTATACTATAATCTCAAAATAAGGACTTTGACATGATTTTTCGGTGCTCGTCGTTTAAGTTCATTATTTACCTCGTGAGACATTTTTCGCCCGAGCGAAGCGAGAATAATCAACTTCCACACCCGTGTCGAAAAGTACTAAAAATATATGATTTGCTCGCTACGAAAGAGATCGGCGAAAAATGCTCACATTTTAAATATACAATTTTAATCTACATTTAAATTCTACGTTTACTTATTAATCCTACAAAATTTTAATTTACATTCTTATTTAACACATAAATTTTAATTTAAATTCTTATTAAAAACATTTCACCAACGAAATGGGGGAATTATTGGCGAGCTGGCCAAAAATAATGATGAAATTTCCCACAGGGATATGTTATAGTAATAGAAATGACAAAACAAGTTTTATACCAAACCTTCTCCTAGAAAGATGCACATTCCCGGCATGCATGCACGTGTACACGGTCGATTGATACAATACAAACGCACCAAAGACCCTTCGACAACCAACGCAAAGCAACGAAAAAGCCGAAGAGAAAGAGGGCCAATCGAAGGAAAAGATCCCTCGTTTGAGCCGGACTCGTATAATTACAGGACTCCCTGCTTTTATTTTTGCTTGGCATTTTCCGCGTTGACCGAGCACAGCGTGCAAGGCGGCGAGTGAACGGCACGAGAAAGTCATTCCGCGGCTTCTTGCGTAAGGGGCTGCTGTCGCTGCCCCAGGGCAGCTTTTTGCCTCCTGTAGCCCGACTGCCAGTGGATTTTCTGCCGATGCCCCAGAGCTTTTTTTATACCGGACGGGAGAAAGCTTTGCGTCCGCGAGATGTTTTTAGTTTTCTGTTGCTGATTGCTTTGGAGTTTGGGAAAAGGTTCGATAATACGAAGCTGATGGACGGTAATTCTTATAATTATTACATCTTGACCGATGTGTGAATTATAATTATTCTAATATTGAAAGACATTTGACCATGATAGAATAAGAAGAATGGTTCAGTGTATCGTCCTTTTTAGGGCATTATTAATAAACAATTATTATAATTTTTCACGCAAGACAAGATACAACAAAAGCAGCACAGTTAATAACAAAAAACTTTGAAATTTCTTCGCAATTACAAGTAATTAGAAATGTCAAGGGAATTCAACAGAAGCGGAAATAAATTAAGCCGTGAGAAATAAGTCAGGGGGTCGCAGAATATGAAAGTGATGGCAGAGCGAAATGATTTACCAGCAAAGCAATCGCGAATCAGAATGGCGCAGGTCAGGGAAATTCCAGATAAAAACTTTTTTATATTATCATGCTGCGCAACTTCTTATTTTGAATGAAAGAAATCTACATTTTTTAGTCAACTTTCATCTTTTTTATATAAACTAGAGCAGTTCCTTGGTAAACCTTAAGGTAATTAATGAGTACGCTCTTTTGAATGATCAGTTTATACATACAAAATACATAAAAATGATTTTTTATTTTTTCTTCCCTTTTCTATTCGATGATTAAACTTTTCGTTAAAACTATCTTCCGCTGCTTTCATGTTTCCCACTAAAGTAGCATATTTGTTACAAGACTGCTTTAAACGATTTTTCTGCCAATATATTCTTTTCATTCCTTTGGTGCCTCTAGGGCGCGAACCTGGAAAGATAAAATAAGAATTTTATTTGTACTATTAAAAATAATTAATAAAAAAATTACTTATGAGATGTTTGAAAATACCCGAGAGGGAGTGGGTTCATTAGAATCAAGAAAAGGATTTGTTGATTGACCTGAAATAGAAATGTATATATTTTTTTTATAAAACAGAAGCAGAATATTTTACAGTACATAAAGTTTCATTTACCTGCATTATTCTGGCCGGTTACCAGTGGCAAAATTCCTAAATTGTTTGTTGCTGCTGTTAGAGCTAGAAATGAAAAATGTTATTAGTACATAGAATATCCTAATTTATCTTAAAATTATTATTGTATTTACCCGTAATGTCAATCAAGAAAGGATTTAGTGGCCGCATAATTTAACGTTGATCCACGAAAATTTAACGTTGATGCAGGAGTAAATATAGGGGCAGCAGTCCGATATTCAGCAAGATTCGTTGATTGACTTGAAAATTATTAAATTTTATTAAAAACTTGTAAGAATTATTATTAATTTTAAATTGTTCGCACCTCCTGCAGCTGCTGGCAAATAATTCATTGGGTCGGCAGGGACGGCTATGGCCAATTGCTTTTGAAATTCTGAAATGAATTCAGAATATTTAATAATATATAGTGAATTTCACATAAAAATCTGAAATTTGCAAAATAAACTGTGAGAACTTATGACTCCGAAAATATAAATTGGAAAATTGTTATATTAGTGCCTAATTTGTTAATTAAGCATAGCGAAGAAGACTATGTATAAACATTTTCAAATTTGTTTAATTTAAAAATTTAATTGTTTTTTACTCTACGAATTTATAAGATAATCAAAATCTGAAACTTTCTGATTTTACAATTAAGGTTTGCGTATAAACCTATGAAAATTTAAAAATTCTCTAATTGTTAATTAACAAAATATTTTTAAATTAGAAAATTATTTTTTTACCCCACGGACGCAAAATTCGATTTTTCATGCCATGTCTTGCTAGTAGTAGGCGTAAAATAGTACATTCTCGCGGTAGGACGGAAGCGCCCGCAAGACAGATTTTTGACCCACCATCACAAAAAAAATCCAAAAAAATTGAGCCGTGGACGAGGAAAATTGGTTCAGTAGAAGCTGAGATCCAGGCGTATACACACACACGCACGCATGCACGCACGCACACAATATTAGATTAGATAAATTATATTTTTTTATTAAAAACCTCTCTTAATGTTTAAATTCAAATATTCCTCCAATCGCATCATCTAATTTGCAATAGCCAATCGAATTCGTCTATGATTTTTTTGACTTGCCCAAGCACCTTAAGGTAGTTGTGAACCAAAATATAGAACTTTAAAAAAAAATTCTTAACATATTTAACTATCATTTGATTACATACGTGATCATATATGTTATAAAG
>UCOL01003197.1:0-20383 GCA_900474335.1 Ormyrus nitidulus | reverse complement strand
GTTATAAGTGATTAAACAAAAATCGATTTTTCTTAGATTTTCGCTAAAAGAATATATTTATATTTTAACATTAGAAAGCATATCCCAAAGTTACAGGAAAATCCATTACCCAAATATCGTACACTCTCCTTGTTAGATTCAAAGCTTGCAGAATTCGCATCCAAAAGTTTAAGATGACAGAATAATATTATGCGAATAATAATATAAAAAATGTTGATTTTATTATATTGCTTTATAAATATAGTGATTTATTTTAATTTTACTGCGTTATAAGTGCATAAATTGTAATACTTTAAATTTACTACACTTTTGACAGAGATTATATAGCCACTACATTTTTAATTGCATGAAACACAATAAATTATAAGCTACATTAAAGTATTCAATTGTCTTCTTTTCACTTAAAATTAATATAAGATAATATGTAATATACTTTTAATCTACTAGACTAACTAAAATATTTGTAAAAAGTTAAAGGTAAGGTAAATAATTAAAGACATAAGTTATGACAGTATTACATTGTTATGATATATTTACATATTACTCGTTATTTATAATAATAATATTATATTTATATATCAACAAAATATTGTTTTAATTCTTAATAACCTAATAGAATCTAAAGGCTAAACAGTCAAGTTTGATCTAAATTATTTTTTTTTTTTTTTGCTTTTCACCGCTCATTTCGAACCCTCTTTTTACTTCCATTGCACATTCATGATGATCACCAAAATCGGCGAACGATAGTTATATAAATAAAGGAATAAAAATTTATACAACCGACCATCAATCGATAGTAGGTCAAAATCTTAAAAAAAAATTATCGATACCGCAAAGAAATTATTTTTACATATTACTTTGGTTTTTTAATTTTTAAAGCGTAATGAGTTTTACAAAAATATAAATTAGTAATTGAATATTTATATAATCAGTAGTTAATATGTTATTTATAAGTTGGGATCAAATAATTTGTAGAGTAGAAAAAAGCATTAGAATACCAACAATTTATAAGTAAATTTGCGGTTTCCATATTTCTTTTAAAAGTACGAAATTTATCGGTAATAATATTTCCTAGTTTTTAACTCAGTTTAATCATGTACATCAATATTTTTGTTTTAATTCGTGCACAATGTAAATTGCGGTACTTTTGAGTGCAATTTCATTATCAATAAATTTCATTATTAGTAACGTAAAAATAATTTATACAATGTTTAATAAGATTTTATTAATTAAGTTTTGCATAATTCAGATTCTATAGAAATTTTATAAATATTTTATACAAATTTTAAAATATATGAGCCCCTCTAATATACACTTCGCTGCCTAATTTTCCATAAGAGTTGGAAAAGATTAGAATGTGACACCACGCGCCAAGCTTTAAAATTAAAATTAATTAAATGAGTATCTCCTATAGAAAATTAGTAACCGAAGACTATTAAAGGAATTCACATGTTTTATATTTTTGAATAAAAATTTAATAAAATAAAATCAAAATTTCAACAAATCTTTTATGAAATCCTATTAAAAATTGTCTTAATTATTTTTATGTAGAACATTACAATTCCTAACTATTTGTCTTGTTTTTTATGTTTTCAAAAAACTTTGCAATGCCCTTTCATGGGTCGAAAGAAAGGGTATTATAAATAAAGTTATATTCAAACAATTTATAGGATAAGTTAAAAAAACACGAGAAACTGTAATGTCGGTAAATACATAAAGCATACATTTTCTCACGCTCTTTCAAAATCGCAATCAACTTCATTTTGGTCCTCAAACGTAATGAAGTCTATATATTTGATTCTCCTCTAACATTATAATTTGCGTTTTCTTGGTTAATTAACTTCTTAAAGCTGTTCTTAATAGCTTATGAAACATTTAATCACATCGATTAAAGATACTCCATTCAGGAAATGTTCAAGTGATGATCACTAAAAATTACTTCAGATAACGTACATTTACAATCATTTGCGTGTACGCATTTAAACAATAAACCATTGTATTAAACTGTACATTAACGTGAAATGAATAATTAAGAAAGATACAAATTTTATATAAAGTTATTTGTGTTAAAATCTTATGTTACTTAGAACAAGTAAAAAATAAAATGGTTCTAAAGATTTGCCTTGCGGTTAACAGATAACGTAATAATATAATCCAAATTGATAATCCTTAAACTACAAGAACATACGATAATTTAGAACAGTAAGAATGAAATCTATCATGGACACGAAGATAAACACCAAAGTAATTTTCAGCGGTCACTGGTCGATCTATGAATCGTTTGAACCGGAAGTCGTTAATCCATATAGTTATATATATATATATATATTTTTTTTTTTTTTTTGGTATACATGAAAGTCTTCGTTCTGCAATCCTGCTTCGACGTTAGTGGCTTCTCTACATATACCTGCAAGCGCCCCTCATTTGCATGTCTACCCTCCTTTCGCGAGTGAAAATTCTCCCCGCGTGTTGGGACTCTCTCTGTCCTCGTCCTTTCCTCTCTCTCTAAATGCTCGCTTTTCTCCGCTCGCTCGATTCTGCGTTCTTCCCTTATTGCACGTACAATAGAGAAACATTTTTCCTAGCTAGATAAAGAATATTTGTACGCACTTGCTGTGCTTTATCACACACTTTACCTACTCCATAACTTCCTTTGCTTAATACGCATATCTTATCGAGCTTTTTCTGCTCCACGCTGCTTTATTTTGCTTTTTGTAAAATGTCGGATAGTGCAGGTCGAGAGTACAACAATTTCTTTGCAGAATTATGATCTTTACATTATTATGTTCTTCCGTTTTAACACGCATCGCTAAGTTCTATCATTTCTCAAGTATCCATTTTCTCCCTTAATGATTAATTTTTGTATGCAGGATTTGTTTTCGCAAATTTGTAAATATTACTATAAATGTTCCTATATTATAATCATATAAAATGCGAGCTTGTGATTTATATATATTAGATTATACTTATCACGTTTATACTGCAAATTGAGCGTAAGACAATGAAGAACAAATTACTCTCAAGATAAGCTATAGCCGCTTATAAATTGTAATTTACACTCATTATTGATATTGTTTAAACAATTAAACGCTTCAAGTGATGGATTTTACATGCTGATTATTGAATAATAATACCTTAAAGATTTATTAATACTTGAAGAAATGTAGAGCTTTGAGCAATGCGGCTTATATTCGTTTAAAAAAACTCTTTCCAACTTTCTATCTGTCGTTTTACAGTTACTGATTTCCACCCCGCATTTTATTACTATTAAACTATTTTTCTACTTCTCGTTATTGTTCACTGCCCGGTGGTATTTTTCTTTCTGTCAAAACTTATTCCTTTTTTCCAACGTTTTCTCTTTTTATTCCCTTAAAACCAATTAATCTATAATTAAACGCTACAGCGCTTCTTTTAATCTACTTTGGTTTTTCTCTTTCCATTCAAGATTAAATTTTCCTTTTACGTACTGCTTACAACTAAATTTTTTCGGAGCTTCTCCTATTTATTTTTTTTATTTTCATTTCTCAAATTTAAACTACAGCAAATAGCACCTATCGTAAAATTTGTCCTTCTCCAAGGACTCCTTTCGCTTTTCTTTTTTTACTTTTCTTATTTTAGTTCGACTATTTCCTTAACTAATCCTTCACATCGATCGTTCGCATAGTAGTACAATGCAATTTTACAGTTCTTATTCATTCCTTTTAACGTACTTCTCAGTTCCTTTTTTGTAACATACCGACGATGTTAAACCGCTCAAACGCATCCAGAGCCTAAAGTGTATTGCGCAGAGGACAACAAACAACGCGTTTTTTTGCCTTATCGGCTGGCATGTGCCAACATCATATACATCTCAGCGGTATATCTTATACGCAAGATCACGGAAAAGAAAACATAATTGGGAAAGCAGAAAAGATAAGACTCTTCAATTTGAAACATCGTAATGCCTGTTATTTCATATTGTTTTCTCTTCAGTATACTTGTCGTCACATCTTGAAAACACGTGGGAACTTCTCTTTCTGAGCAGACGGCTGATGTTTCATTAATGAGAGCCGTTCCGAGAGAACCCTTTGTCTTTCGAGTATTGACCTTATATTGTAAAAACTCGTCTAATTTAGTCCAGAAATACAGATTTGTTAACTCTATGTGAATATGAAATATTAAGTAAAATTATTGACAGTCCTTTGCCGGCAGGATAAAACTGCATTTTTATTCTTTTATAAAATGTGTTTTAATTTTTTTGAATCACTTATTCACTACTTTAATTTTGACTCGTATAAAAATATACAATTTCTTTTGTTTGTTACAATTATATTTAAAGCTAGATTAAATTAAACTAGTTTTTACCAATTATTATAACACAAAAAGGTTTCTATTCATTAAATTAATCAACCAATACGAGTTTCTGATCACAAGTTAAGGTAATTTTAACGAATTTAACAAAATTGAAAATAGTGATAACGATATTTTAAACGCATCTCATATAAAAATAAAAAATGAAGAATCAACATTGTGTTATCGACAAACGAAGATTAGCCAAAATATCATAAACATACACATCGAATATATGCACATTTATACAATAATACGGTAGTAAGTAATTAATTTACAAAATAGGTAATTCTAATACTAATAAAAAAGCGTATGTAACATCGTTTTCAAAGTCGCATTTCTTTTTCTTTCAAGAAAACGTTTAAAATAATTCTCGAGCTCATCCTTTCCATCCCTTCCTTCACAATTACCAACAAAGGAAATAACCTCGCGTTATTCCGCGAAAAAATGAAATACTCAAGGAACAACAGGCCTACGCGCAATAAGTTACTTGATGCGAAAAAAGAAAACTAAAAAAAATGAAGAAGAAGAGGATGAAAAGGAGGAAAACAGTCGGCATAAAAATCGCCTCAACGTCAAGCAATCATTCAGAACCTCTCCAGTATGATCTAATTTCTTTCTTGTCAAATTGCACGTGTAAGAGGAGAAATGCAGCCTCTACATGCTCGTGTGCATTCTTTTTCGTCTACATATTTCGGATTGACGAGCGGAGATCTCGTTGCTTATTCGACAGACATTGATTACATCGATTTTGTTCATGCATGCCGTATATGGTCTGTAAGTTTTAAGATATAATATAATTATGAGCCGCGGTGAGAACCACGTTATACGTATATGCGCTGGCAAAGCTTGTGATGCTTTGTAAGAGAAGTTTTCTGCAAAAGATTCTTTCCTCGATAGATAATATATATTTACTTATTAAAAGTATCACAATACAAAGTATTGGTACTCCGGTGTCAACAGTTTTTATTCATTTCAAACATTTCCGCGCGAGGCAAATGAATCTCGCTATCAAATGAATTTTTTTTTGCCGATAACAAATATTTCCTAGCAAGCTTTAATTTTCACGCGTCGTAAGTTAATGGTGACCTTTCAATTTTTCATCCCCATTTTATTTTGGCGAAATCTATTATTTAATATAAATCTAACACTCTCAATTGGTTTGACAGTTTCAAATACTACGAATTTATCGTCTTTAAGAGCACGTTAAAAACGCATCTCTGCGAGTACATTTTTTATTTTATTTTCACTAACGTCCTTATGCCGGACTCTGCCAATTAATTTTCCGTTCACTTGTTCGGAGTATCGTAATTAAAATCAGCGTTACTCCAATGTCGGGCATCGATTTCTACCGATTGCTAACATTCCTAACTCTCTACTCTCAGCGTCCTATTGAACTTTGGCGAAATGAATTTTTTGCCGATTACAAACATTTTCCTAGCGCACTTTTAACCTCGAGCCTACGCCTCGAAGACGATGGCCTCTCTAACCCTACACCAATCCCGTTTCTCAGCCTTCAGTCTCGGTAGTCTTATTGTTTCTGCCGGCCTTGACGAAGCGTCGTCGCAGACTTCGGCGTAAATTCGTCGCCATCTTCTTGGTTTGATCATCAGAAGTGGAGGGACTAGACCTTTTCGCAGGAGGTTCGGACTCGGCGGACTCCTGCTGAACAGCTACACTCGACGTGTCTTCAGTATCGGGCTGATGGTAAGATGAGTGACTTCGGAGCGGAGGTCCGGATCACTTTGGTCAGGAGGCCAACGTTGCGGTGTGCCAGGATGTCGAAGGTTGCGGCTGCTGCTGCTGCTGCTCTTGTTGCTGATGTTGCTGCTGCTGGAGCTGCTGCTGCTGCTGCAGTCTCTGCTGATATACCTGCTGGTGATACAACTGCTGCAGTTGGGCATGATAATACTGCTGCTGCATGTGTGCATGATAATGCCTCTGATACTGCTCCGTTTGTTCTCTGTAAAAATCAGCTACTTCTCGATGCTGCTGTTGTTGCCGGAGTTTCTCCTGCCGCTGCCTCATACTGCAACAATGAAATGAGAAAATTAATTTAAGATATTTGGTTAAACTACTTTCATAGTAATAAAGAAGCAAGTTGTGTAGAGGTGGAAATAATATTATTAATAATTATTTTAAACACGTTTACTTTAAATTCGAAAATAATATTGCTGTAAACTGTAACTGCTGTAAAAAATAAGAATTTCTTAATCCGTTCCACCATTTTGGAGAAAAATATTGAAAGAAAAAGATTACGTGTCATTTTTATAAAAAGTGTAAATGTATTATATCGGTGTTAAGGCAATGGAAAATAGTCTTGATTAAAAAAACTAACATTTTTTAAATGTTTGTGAACGATTCAATACAAGAATCAATAATAATGAAGCATATTTTTAGACGACAACGCATATAATTGGCGGGTAACGTCTGTGCAAAAGGTTGGAATGTGCTTTTGTTTCAAACATCCATTCACCGTCTAGGCTAAATATCTGGGAGGAGTGCATATATCATCTTTGGGCGTATAATTGTTATGTTTAGGATGCCCGCCCAAGAGCGCTTCAGCGATTTATACTTTTCAAATGAAGAAGAGCTTACTTATCTTTTAATAGAAGATGCT
Source organism: Ormyrus nitidulus (assembly GCA_900474335.1). NCBI lineage: Eukaryota > Metazoa > Arthropoda > Insecta > Hymenoptera > Ormyridae > Ormyrus > Ormyrus nitidulus. The sequence continues at coordinate 13,434 of UCOL01003197.1, read as the reverse complement.
ATTTTTTGCAAGAATTTCTCAAGATTTTCGACTAGATATATGTAACTGCAATTGGTTAATGCGATATTACATAAGTAATATTCAATCTCGAAATATTTTGTAAACGAGAAATCACGGACACAACAACCTCGTTCTGTACATGTGCTCGACAATTATCAAGAAATTTTGCAAAATCGTATCTAACTTTAATATCTATAAATCACAATGATTTTAAGAAATTTTCTAGATGGGAAATTCGAGGTCAGCTATAAAACTTTGCTTTCTTATATCATAAATCTTCAATGTTGCGGCCTCAATTACAGCTAATTTTGATATTTGGCTGCAGTTTAATTTTCGAAAGTAAGCAGAAAATGGCAAAATAAAATAGCATTCCCGAGAGAAGGAAAAACTCTGATTTTGCAAAACCGGATGTCCCAGATTTATATATTAAAAAAAAAAGACCCAACCCCCCGAGACAATAGCGTCGGGCAAATTACTCGGGCAAGAAAGAAAATCAAGGAAATGAAGCAGAAGGAGAGCGGTAGGCTTAGAGGCACGCCTCTTTCGTGCGCTGCCTCGCACAATTCGAGAGAGCGAGCAATTTTTGCGGACTAACTCGCCGGGCGCCCGACGTTATTCGAACGTTTAGTACAGCGCCGTGCCAAGCTGGCGCGGAAAGGAACCCACACACAGGCTAGCGGCTAACGCGCGCCACGGATATTGCTCTCATTTTCAACGAGCAGCCGCCGTGCAGCTCGCCGGCGCGGTTACCGTCGGCCCGCCAGACTCGGGGAGTCGGAGCCCACGAACTCCGGGTAACACCTCCCCGAGCGCGCCTGCGAGAGAGCTTGGCTTGATTGCCCGTGTTGCGTCGCCCTCTCACCTACAAAGAGCCTGCGGATCTCTGCACTTTGCGCGGTCGTAGAGCGAGGAAAACCGTGACCGCGGCGGCTGACGTCGCGGGCAGCTGTGTGCGCACCGAGGCTCTTTGGCGAGAAAATTCAGTCTACCGGATTGCGAATAAATTCAGCCGGTGTTGTTAAAGAATATTAGAGCTTTCTTAACAGTCGCCTTGTTAGCGATAGTTAACGAGGATACGTTTATTTTTACTATGTTTAGGAAAGCTTTCGCAATCGAAAGGAACTCGCGATTTCGAACACCAGAAGTATTGTCAGATTTATCTCGGACAATAAGTGAATTCATGAGCCAAGTTGCTTGTTACATTTTTTTTCAAGATGATATTTTTCTCTACAATAATTATTTGTTCCGCGAGGAAGACGAAATGAACTATAATGTACGTACAAAAAAGTTGCGACGATATATATTTATATATAGCCAAGATAATCGTTCCAATGCACAAGTACAGATAAATTTACGTCACCGACTTTAATAATCTTACGGCCATCATTTCTACTTATTAATAACCACAAACTAAGTTCACATTCAGAGAATAATTTCTGCATAAAGAAAATAATCAGTTTAGAATCTGTGGTAAATCTGCATGATTTGCACAAAAACTTGTGCGAGCAACCGGTTTTATTTTACGCAATTCCTAATAAACTAAACTTCCTGACAGTAACGGTTGAATTACGCGGACATAAATTTTAGATTGCAAATTACGACAAGAAATATAAATACAATAAAAATTTGTATTAAATAAAAAAAATCGCCGCCCGGAGTTCAATAATTTAACGAAAAAGGCTCTATAAACTATTTCAATACAATTTTCTTTCCCAGTGTTCGCCGGCGCCTTTTCCTCTCTCGCAAGTATTTTTTCTAATCTCGGGGGCTCTTTGTCGCCGGCTCTCGGCGTCGAGGCTCGCTTTTCTCGCTCTATTTTTATCGGCACGCGGAACGCTCATCCAACATGAAATATGGATTCGCGATCGAAGCCTCGCTCTCCGCTCGCCCCCGCGGCCTTAAGAACTCTCGTGTGGCGCGCGCATTTTATTATATACCTCTCCATGCACACGTGCGAATATAACGGGAGAGAAAGAGAGAGAGAGAGAGAGAGAGCTCTCGAGGAGCGCCTCTGCACGCGTTTACACATCCGTCTATAGCTGCTGCAGCGACTGCCGTGTGTGTATACGCATAAGAGGAGTTTGCCTTTTTTTCCGCGCACTCCCCCCCGCGGGTCATTCCCTTTGTACTTCTCCGACGCGCGTCGAATCTCGTGCCGCGACGATATGGTGACGGCGCTGTCAACGACATCGAAGGCGAAATGACCCTTTGCTCTTGCGCTCGTACGATCGCATTGGCGGAGCACGAGGTGCTCGTCAGCTTGCTAGTTACCATAAATTATCCCGTGTGAAAATCTTTTGCCGGTCGGGGCGTCGTTTTGTTTCGTCAGTTTTTAACTTTCTTTTTTTTCGGATTTGGGGAACTCCGTTTATTTAGTAGCTTTCTTATTTACTTGGAAAAATATGAAATTTATAAAAACATGTATTTCTGGTTTTAATTTTAGTGCAACTGAGAATTTTGACTTTCTTATTAGATCTAATGTGACTAAAATTATGTGAGTAACTCAAGATTTAACTATGTATTTCGAATAAATAATTTTTTAAGATTCATTTGTCAAATAGATTTTGATGTGAAGGTTAAAAATAATTAATAAGTACGATGTTTATAGATTAGAATTCATTTACATATTTTTTCAATTTAAAACATTTATTTTAATTTTAATATATATTTCTGCTTTAATTAAATGTATTTGTTTTTAAATACACAATAGTATGTTATATAGTTTGGATGAAATTTTTTGAATCATTTTCGAAAATTATTTTTAATTATTTTCTAAATTTAATTTAATCTTCAAAAAATATTAAATTATGTTGCACTTATAGATTACATATTTTTATTTCATAATCTTTTAAAGTATTTATATTTATTGCATATCTTTTAAAGTAGGTCATAATAACCTGGTAAAAGCGGAGATAATTTCTTATTAAATAATGGTTATAAATAAGTATCGAAGCTATAAGTAATGGCAATTTTTCCCTGACAAAATGAAACGACTTTTTTTAGCGGTGTCTTGACAGTTGTTAGAATAACGAATTGAATAATTTCTTATATTTTAATTTATAATCTACGTAATAGCTAAAATTATATATACTAAAGTAAGCATAACTTATCAGAAAAAAAATTATCTACTGGCTGTAATAAATTGCACAGCTATATTTGGCAAATTCATTTTAAGTGTACATTTCACAGTAATACACAGTAAAACTTTCCGTATATTTAAAATGGTCAATAACTATTTGTTTGTTTTTTTTTATCAATGCTAATGTATTAATTTCTAACAGAGTATCGATTAACCGATAAATCGTAATAGATGTAGGTGGCGATAAACATTATTACCTGCATATATTAGTATTTTGATTCGATTCTATAGAGGTTTCACCAAGGTTCCACCTTTTAAGGTTACTCTATCCCCTTGAACGAAAGTGGATAAGTCAACAAAATGTAATGCCAATCAAATCAGATTACCCTCTCACGACAATGGAATCGACTCTGGGTTCATATTGTGTATTGACCTACATTAATTCAACGGCATGCCTTATCGGCTGGTTTTTCTTCAAAGGCGTTACAGACTCATTTGTATCACAAATACTTGGCATTTTTCGTCCCAAGAGAGAAAGAGCTTCCTTCGTCCGAGGGTCAGAGTGCGCAAATTATACTGATCGTTATACGACAGGTTATATCGCAAGGCGAAATCTGTTATCGCGAGGATGGCGTCATTGTGATGCATTAGGAAAATATTTCATTGAGCAGCTATTGTATTGAAAGATTCTCATTGTTGTGAATGGATCTTAATTTGAAGAATTTTTAGTTATTAAATGTAGCGATCAGTTCTTCTGCAGCAAATTTTTGAAAATATTCTTTTCGTTTTAAAATCGTTCTTAGGGGACTTTAGCGACTCATGCTGAAAACGTGTTTGGTTTCTCTACAGTTGCTTTCAGTGCACTGCAAAAGATAACAAATGCGGAAAGAGAAGTAAAGCCCTCATAAAACAGGCACAAAAGTTCAACGGGAATGATAAAAGCAAGCGAGATAAGGGTCAGAGGAAAATGAACTCTTCGAAAAAGAACATAAGTAAATTAAAAAGTAAATCGAAAACTCGAGTAAGAAATGCGAAGAATGAGACTAAGGTACTTTAGCTTATCACGTTTCGTTCGGTGATATCCAGTACAGTCCTTCGTAAACAGGCGGAACCCTCCGGCGCCGAGTAATAGTTCTATGTAGAGGGAATATATTGCCCGGCAAAGCGCTCGTGTGATTGTGTGTACACGGGAAAGAGAAAATAGGCGCGACAACGATTTTATTTTGCTCCCTCTAGGCGGACATTTTTTTCCTTCATTATATCGCCGCTTGGGAAAGTTAAGTGGATGCGTGTGACCACTTCATTTCGCTTAGGAACGTTGAAATTGGAGATTTAGCCATTCAGCTGTGGTGCACGTGGTCCAGCTTAACCTGCAGGCAGCCGGGAATCTTTTTATTGAAAGAAACCAACTTTGGTATTACATTTCCAGATAAGTGGACACCCATGGGCGATTTATAGGTACGACTCATGCTCTGCCACTATAGTGGCTTTCCAGGTAGCAACCGTATGGAAAAATTTTGCAATTTTTTTTTTGTGATTTTTCTAGGTTTTTTTTTGTTTTTTTGGGATTCGTTAAAAACGTCTCTTTTTTATTTTGAATAAGGTAATACATTTTTTGTATGAGAATGTTTAAAACAAGGAACCGCGCAAAATGCTGCTTTACATTTTGGTACACCGTGTATAAATAAATTCTTATATACATAATAATTGTACTATACGTATAATATATATTCATAAATATTATATATCTATATAAAAATTTATATCATTAGAATTAATGGCTATATTAGTTCTGCCGGCCGCCTGCAGAGCGTGTTAATTAAATAATAAAACTTCGTACTTTTTTCAGTTTATTTTTATGTACATTGAATCGATCAATCAATCAACGGCAGTACAGTGCTTGATTGGATGAGTTTTGACAAAGTTAGTTATGTCACAAGAATCACTTCGTTTTGTGAAAATTCAATTGTCAGTGTAATTGAGAGAGACTGAAAAAATAATTAAAAGTGGTGCAGCGTTTTATACGGATTATACTTTAATTAAAATGGGCGTTTTCTCTTGTTTTCATTTTAATTTAGATGCAAAGATAAAATTGGCAATAAAACGCAATAAAATTCATGCTAAGCACGAAACTATTCTTACGAAAGTTAAATGACGCGCAAAAAGTAACGAAGCGGAAACACATGTTAAAAACAATCACAGCAATGAACCTTCTATCTCATAGTAATAATTCTTGTCCCGATAAAGTTCAATTTATTGTACAAGTAAAGCGGAAATTAACGTTTTTGCTGTCAATTTTTATATTACACTTTGCCGGAACAAAATAAATGGCAGGAAGTGCGAAATGCTGCTCTACAAAACATCCGAAAGAACATAAAAGACTTCGCGCAAAGATCAAATTTACCTCTATCCCCTTTATTACATATTTTAAGGAAGAAACTCATCAAAGGAGTAGGTACTTATTATTTACAAATACGCTCTTTCATATTCAGTTTTAGACGCGACAAAGTATGCACCTTTTACTTGTGCTGCGTCAGCTCTTTCTTCCTTTTAATATCCGCGCCCTCGCTAAATCCGGTGCCATTCTCGTGAATTATGCAGCTCCGGTGCATACGGCGGCCGTGATTCATTAAGGACTACCGAGCCTTCGAAGAAAATTAAAAATTTAATACTCCTTTTTCAGCGGCCTTTAGGGCGAGTTTAATGAACTCGTTTGTTTTCTCACGACTTTTTTCTCTAATTACGTACTTTTTTCTTTTGTTCCCAGCAGTATATGGAATATTTAAAATAGCCGGCAAAGTCATCAAATTTTTATAAATAAGCTATATTAGCAGACATCATCACTTTATTTAATGTGTGCCATAATAGTTAAATTCTAATATTTTAATAATAATTTTATATCATTTTCATTTAATAATGTTTTATAAAAAATATACTTAATAAAAATCTTTATTTTACATCAGAGACTGGCCTTTATCGTTTAGTATTCTTCTTTATTAAAGTCTGTCTGCTCTCAAATCTACTTAGACTTTAGAGAGAAGTTTCGTCTTAATGAATGCATTTAATTAAGTCAAAGGATGCTATTTTAATAAAAGAGTATATTTTGTTGCAAGTTTATAAAGTAGAATTATAAATCAAATAATTAAATAATTTTAAATGCTTTTTTTCTAAAAAAAATGCGGTCATTTTTAAAAATTTTTACCAATTATCTCTCTGCTGAATTAAAGTTCAAATTTTAGACTGACTAGTAAATGAAGGAAGGAATGGTTTAAATGAAGGAAGTTGTTCAAGATTCAGCCCTTTGGTTGGTAGCTTTTATACTTTTATCAAAAACCATCTAGCATATTACAAAAATGTTTAAGTATTTTTTAAATACAGTATAACTTTAGTAACATTAGTAAAAATAATATTAGTAAATTCGAGTATTATAATCAAAAATATTGGTTTATAAATTTTTATTGCATATTCATCTTGCTTTTAATTTTAAGTTATAAATCAAACAAAACACAAAATGCTCATTAAAACTAAAAGTTAAAATAAAGATTTACGAATTTTAATAAAATTACGCGTGGCAGCAGCTGTTATTGTTCAAATTAAACAAATAATTTATTTAAGTGGTATAGTAACAGAATTATTTTATTGTTCCTCCTATATTCACTTTAATTTTTTCCCTAAGAATCTTTCTCACAGAGGGAGAGAGAGAAAGAGAGAGATTAAATGATCTCATCCCATTAGGTAAATACAGATTACTAATTTAAGACTGTTACAATCGAGAAAATATTTTATCTCAAGATGTCTTCCGATTTTATCTACCATGTGAGATGGATTACCGTAAATGAGGATCAAAGATTAACAAGAAAAAGAATAACGTATAAATAAATATTAAAAGTATACTTTAATTAGAATAAGTGATTTATTAATTAAACTTATAAATGAATCAAAAGATGAAAGCGTTATTAGGAAATCTGACGAGTTAACATCCCCAAAACTGAAAGCTCCCTCCTGACGAATAGCCATTTCGCCGAAGGCACTAAACGCATTATTATTATCCGTGGAGGCGAGTGCGAAATCTTTCAAACCCACGCACGAGAGAGAGAGAGAGAGAGAGAGAGAGAGAGAAGCCCTGCACACACTTAGCCGAGCGCCGTATAGACGGGGCTCTCGTGTGCGATGTAATAAATATGTATGTACTATATAGATGTGTTGTGCGTCAAAGCATTCCCGTCCCTTGTGGAACTTTTAACAAGAGCATCCAGTGTATATATGCGCTATTTTCTTAATTTATTCGCATTTATGGGCGTCATGCGAAGGATTTCAAAGCTACAATGTTTAAACTTTTTTGCAGGCGGTCATGTTAAAATTACTTATAAAATCTTTTCTTTTAAAATATAGTCTTTATAGTAAGAATTTTGCTGCGATAAGTGTGAAACTGCTCAGTTTTTAGCACGAAGGTCCGTCCAGCTTGCAAGCTCATCTCATCAAAAATTAATCGACAAACGTATGCTGATTACTAATTAACCATCAGCATCGGGAATTTCGCTCGAAAATGCATCCGATTCTCTCGCTGAGCGTCGATACCGAAAACCGCTCGTCGTCAGCGTTAATTTGTTCAATTCGAACAATATTGTTGACGAGTCCGAGGATAACGAGAGGGGGAGGACAAAACAAGAGCCGAATTATAGGAAGCGACGGTGCATCGCACGTTGCGCTCGGCAATGGGCAATGACGCTATTTTCCGCGAACTGCCGGGGAGTAGAGGTTGCCTCTGCTGCCGCTGCTGAAGCTATAGAGGCTGAGGGAGCAGCGGGCAGGGAGATCGATCGAGGTGCTTCCTGCTCTTGCGCAGAAGTCATCTCCCGCGCACTCCGTCCGCCTGGTGCATGAGCTACGTCACAGTTTCGACCTCCCTGTTACAGCTGTGTGTAAGTGCGCCGGCACATGCAACGGGAGCTAAATTATGTTGCTCTCTATTTCCGAGCTGCTTTCATGAAAAATGCATTAAACAAGGCTTCGCTCATCCGTCTCATTAATTTCGCATTTATTCGGACAAAAGCCTTATAGGAGCTGCCGGGGAATTGCGGGCTTTTTTATTAATTTCTCTCGAACACCGACGTTTTTCATTATTGCGCTGCGAACTACTGCACGCGCTGGGTAATCAAGTTGCTGCTGTCTTTGTAGCGCTGTTTTCGCATGAATGTGTTTGAGCGCAGGGCAGGTAGCCGGGCTTATGTGTGGGAGAGCCCAGAGATTGGATCCACGCGGCTCTGATCCGACGAGATGAACCAATTTGTTACTCCGCTTCGTTGAAACGAAAATGGCTAACAATTGTTTAATATAAAAATAGTCGTGAAAACTTTCGTCCGATTTTTTAAATAAAATTATTTAAATAGATTTGAAGTAATTATATTATTTTGAAGTTCATTGTTTAAATGATAAGTTTGTTTTTCAAAACAAAATGGGAGATTTCTGTTTACGGAACACTGATTGATACAAGATCTGGTATACTATAAACTTTATTAAAAATTTAACAGTCTTCATCGTTAAAATAGCAATCGCGTTTAATTACTGTAATATTAATGGTCTTTAGTTATTCATTAATGTAATTATATTTAATAAAACTAAATTATCTGTAATCATACAGTAATATAAAGAATACGTATAGAGATCTACTTCCAAGCTTGAAATTAAATTTATTCTTTACCGTTAGCCAACGTATTCCTATGAAAATAGACCTTTAGTCGAAAATAGAAGTTCAAAATTAGATTCAGTGCTAATTGCAAGCAAAATTTTGAAATCCAATTATATTTCAAATTATTATGAGACGAATGGAGAAACAAATTTCACTATAAGCTATTGACTTCAGATATTGAGAATTGTTTACACCCGATTTATTAAAGTTAAATAATAAAATTATTACCGGACTTTATTTTTATTTTTGTTCTAAAATTCAATTTTATTCCTCATTCTGTTGCTAAAAGAAAAAACTACAATTTTTTAAATCCATTTTAATAAAAAAGAGTTATTTAAAAAAAAACATATTTACATTTTAAAAATTGTTTTTCCAAGTAACAATATACGATTGCATTACATAAAATAAATACAATTTTGTATGCCTGCAGATAGCAAATGACTTGATTATGTAATTCGACCCTATGTTTTGAGGTGTACGTACCGGGTGGATATAAAATGAACATTTTGACTGCAAAGTATTTTTGTTTTCATTTTAAACAGAGATAAAAGCCAATTTATTATTCATTACCCTTGTATAAAAAGCTGAACTTTGCCGAGTATACCGAGCAAAAAATATCATCATTTATAAGAGGATATTTAGTCTAACGACCTAAGCTTTTCAATCGAGAAAGCTCGTTTGAATTTCGGAGAACCAATCAAACGAAAATAAATGTGTACACTACTTTACTCTATTTAAAATGCCCCTCATTAAGCTAAATTGTGAAGCGGTTTCGGCTTTGCAGTGGAGTTTCACGTGGGCTTTCGTGAAATGAAATTCGCCATAAAATAACTTGATAGAATTATTGAAAAAATACACCACCATTGAGCAAACGGATAGATCTATATTTTCAAAGCAAGCACACGACTGCGTCTGTATTTGCCCGTCTGTGGCTTATAAATTTGTGCTTGTCTATGTAATTTGGCATTAAGCTCCCCATGACGCGAATACTCGCGCCGTGAATTCGCGAATCTGTCAATGTGTGCGTGTGTGTGCATTACAGCCTGAGTGTATTTGCTCTCTTTCGGTCTCTCGCGCGCACACACACACACACACACACACACACACACATCCACACACGCGCACACATACCCACACAGTCACTCAGGCAGCAGCTCGCACACGCACACCGACAAATATATCGATCCCCGGCAGCAGAGTCCGCGGGGGCTAAAATGAAACTTCCCCCCTGTGCGCTCCACTGCCGCCTACTCTGACTCTCCCCCCCTCTCTCTCTCTCTCTCTCTCTCTCTCTCTCTCCGCCTATCTAAACTATATACCGAGATTCGCTCGATCGTTCGTTCGTTCAACCTGCATCGCTCCACGCTGGCGATGCATTCCGACGATCAGTCGCGCTGAGCTCTCCCCTCGTGCTTTGGGGACTCAGCACGCGCCTATATACGCCAATGGGGGAATCAAGTGCGCGCCAGAACGAGCGATCAACAAAAAGAGAAGGAAAAACAAACGGAAGAAGGAGGCGAAAGGAGGAGAGCGCCCGGGGATGCGCTTGTTACATTGCGGTTGCGCCTGTTTTTCCGGCCGATCGAGAGAGAGAGAGAGAGAGAGAGAGAGAGAGAGCCCCTTTTCGGTTTCGCCTGAGCGCCATTATGCGAGAGAGAGAATTTTGATGGTCGGGCCGGCACGGATTCGGAACGAGAATGCCGCGAACGCGGACGATACGAGCAAAAATTTAGATTTCGAGGCGAACGGCTTGCGAATATTTTCCCGAATGCCTTCGGAATACATAAATACACGCATTCATGGCATAGGCCAATGTGGAATACTTATGAACTTATTATATTGTTAAATCGAAACTCATCCATATTCAATTTTACACGATTCGTTTTTTTTATTCGCGCTTGCCCCGGAAATTGAAAGACCCTAATAAATTTTACGACTACACCGAAAACTACTCTCGGAAAAAGCTGGAAACACTTAATACCCTGTTGAAAAGATCCAGCTGGATGCGATGGATTCCAGATGGAATCCACCTGCTTATCTAGCCGGGCACTTCCAACAGGGAGCAAATGTAATAGTTGCGAATTTCAATGCAGATTACAATTTCGTTCGACAGATGACTAATTTCTTAGAAATTAATTACTTATTATAATTAAATTAATTTTTTTTATAATCTTATTACCCTGGTAGAAAATTTATTGAGTAGTTAACTTTTCGTCAGTTCAAACTGCCGAGTAAGTAAAAAAACTCATCAGTCGAATACCGCATCTTTTTTGCCAAAATAGTAAAAAAAAACAAAATAATAAAATTACTTTACTTTTTTATATTAATTTATTTTTATAACTCAGTTTTTCAATTTTATAAAATTCAAATTATTGTTTTATTAAAGACGAAACAATTAAAAAAAGAATTATTTTTGATGACTGCATTCCTAACCCTAGGAATAACAACAAAAAATTAAAAAAACAAGTAGAATGCTTCTATAAAAACATGTTTTCAGAAACATTATGCGATGATGAATCTATTTCTTGCTTTACGTGTATTTTAAATGGAAAGTTTGAGATTCGGTTCAGGTATCGATCGGGAAACTTACCCTATACGTTATACGGTTTCTATTTTAATTTTTGACATATAAAATTCAAATAATAATAGTATTAATTTTTGACTAAAATAAGGATCCCTTATGAGGGCCAGTTACCGTGTAGATTAATTTTAATTATTAATTATTATTATTATTATTTAAATCAGCTACCTATTATTTTCTCCTCTCCGCAAGGTAAAAGAATTTTAATTGTGTCTGTTTCAAATTTTGGTAGCAATTTAACCAGAATTCTTAGCCAGTGAATGCAACATAAATACACCAGTTTGTGCAATTATGGCTAAAAACTTGTGATTATCTCGTGAACGATTCTGCCAGGGTACTTTAATCGTACATTTATTACTCTATTACAAAACAGGACAAAATACATAATAATATAAAACCAATTTTATATCGGAACACATAATTTTACTATAACAACGAAATTTTATTTTAAATTTGATACAAAATTATATTTTCTTTCTTTTTCTTATTATGTAGCGATTAATTTATTTTTTACATTCACTATTCTAATGTTGAATTAAATATTGTCAAATTTTATTATATATACGGCATTTTAAATTTTTTTTCATAAGTTACTGACAAAATCATGATGTCAGCTTGGAATTGCAGATATAAATTTTATTTTTAAGAATTGTACCATATTACAATTCAAGTTTTAGTAAAAATCAAGTAGTTTTTCTATAAGTTTTCTACAATATGTATTAGTTTGGAAACGAAATAAATAAAATAATAGAAAGAATATTGAACGGCGATACAAAACCTTCATTTTTAAAACAAAATAGAAAAAAAAAGTAGTCACATTGAGCACGTTATTTAAAGCTACATCGTCAGCAAGGAGATTGTGATGCAACCTACCGCAAAATGGATATTACGTTATGAAGTACTTTCAGCGGCTTCATTTTTTTGTGCAATAAAAAACGATGTGCGACGTTGCCATTTCAGGAAATTTACAAATCTTCTTACAATGTGTAATAGAATATTTTAAGTGGAATTTCTTCTTGCGAAAAGAACTTCTTTTTTTTATTTTTACCGAGGAAAAGTTTCCATTTAAGTTTCTTGAAAAAACAAAAATAATTAGAAATCTCAATAGTTCTTCCTGTAGTACTTTGAATCATTATGGTTTTTATTAAAAGATACTTTGTAGAAGTAAGCTACATAAATATTAATTAAAATTTTTATTTTAAAAAGTAGGACTCATCCATTCTAAGTAACTGTTCTCGTTATTAAGTTTTTTAATTAAAATATTAATATTATTATATTAAAAAATAGATAGAAATTTTTAATAAATAAGATTGTAATCTATTATTAACTTTATTCTATGTCTTATTAAGCCGACTACGACTTAGAAGGATTTTACGAAAAAGCCACGTATACGATCGATACAAGCTTGAGTTATATATGTAGTGTACGAGTAAAACATTGGTGCAGTCATTTTGATGAAAAAAGTGACATAATAAAAAAAAATGCTTTTATTTGTATTAAAATAATTTTACCGAATAAAACTTTTATTTAACTTTAATATTTTTTAACTTCCATTTCGTAATATTAATGTTATGATAATATCAAAAATCGTTTGTAGAAAAGCAAATAACGAAATATGTTATTGCAAAAACTACCTTTAGATCTGTTATTTAAAATAACAGGTCTGAAAATACATTTTTAATATTACTTCAAAACGTGTTTAGTTTTAAACAAAGTATTTTCTTTGAACAGGCATTTTTAATACCGTCATACATTACTTAAATTAAAAAAAAAAACTGTTCCAAAAAACTAATTTATTGTTCCGTTATATTACCATTTATATCTTCAATAAATAAATAAAACTTATTTTATTTCTATTTTTAAAAGCATATAATATATATTATATATTATAATACAAGTAATACATTCTCATATTTCCTAAATTTTTAAAAAGTATTTTAATTCAAATTTTTGTCCTCCTTATTTGTCATAGTACTAGTATAAGAACTTACCTTTTTCTGAAATTAAATATATTTTTCTTGATGCCCTGGTGGAAAGTACGTAGTTTCGCTATTGTTTTCGATGGCGAAAGAAGGACATTTAACC